>JANHFJ010003599.1:112956-124994 GCA_032468195.1 Cerberus rynchops
TCTCTAGAACCGGTAGTAAATTTTCTAAGCAGTTCAGAGAACCGGTTGTTAGGAGAAATCTCCTTTTGTTTTTTTCAACTTTACAGGGTTAATCCTGTAAGAAAGGCAGGAAAGAAACATGATGTTGTTTCTAGCCTAATCTTTATTGCCCTGCTTACAGAAATTGCCAACCCAGTCACATGACACCTCCCCAGCCACGCCCACCAAGCCACACCCACAGCACCGGTAGTAAAAAAAATTGAATTCCACCACTGGAACTGGGGAATGAAGGGGAAAGGAACCAGGACTAAAGCATGCAAGAATGTGGACGTTCAATGGGCTTTGTAGTTCTAGCAATGACGCTGACTGAAAAGATCCTTCTCCCTGGCACTGTTCCATGCCTTATCCTTGGCATTCTTGGAACTAAAATACTGTGAAATTCCTAATTCTGAATGCATATTTGACTACAGAAATTGGGTCTGTTGACCATTCGTGGCTGAGATTTTCAATAAAAGATGGGACAGTCAAACATGGGGAAGTCCTTCGTGACTAAATGGACATAGCCAGGCACTTTTCTTAACAGTGGCTCTAAAGTCCTTTACTTTCTTCTTCAAGTTTCACTCTTCCCACCCACCAGCCTAAGAATCCTTTAGATCAGGGGTCTCCAACCTTGGCGACTTTAAGACTTGTGGACTTCAACTCCCAGAATTCCTCAGACAGCTTGGCTGGACTTGGAGACCCCTGTTTTAGATTCAGAGGTCTCCTCTCCATGCATTTTAGATCTAAAAGTTTTGACCTGACTCATTAATCAGTCTTAACCTTACCTAGACTTAAGAGATCAACTAAGGTGAGTGAAGTGCTGCACTTTTCCTTTGGGAGATAGGAGGAAAAGCAGCCTAGGCATCAATCAAGACAAGAGACAAGAACTATCTCAACCCATAGAAGGGAGGAGGGTGTAAAAAGTGCTTGATATAGGAGCCTTCCTAATTCTCTGGAAAGTAAAGGAAGGAAGAGCTTTTAGACTTGCACATTTCTGTGACTGTAACCTTACAAACAGGTGTAGTGTTAGTACTCGTGATTTTGATTTCTTGAATGGACTATCTGGTAGCTGACAGCAGCACCTACTCAACCCAAATGCTCTTTCCCTGAAGGTGCTGCTCCAGGACAAATGCAGACAAGTTGTGAAGAAGGAGCATGCATGCCATTCAGCCAATGTGTCATGTCCTCATCGGAGCCTGAATCTGCAGGAGATGATGAGCTGGAACAGGAGCCAACAGAGACCGAGGGGATGGCTCTGTTGGCTTTGGAGAAAACTGGGAAAGGGCAGGGTTTTTCAGGATCAGAACGGCTTGTAGACAGGGAGGAGCAGGAGAGCCAGAGTTCCGGTGATGAGCAGGGACCACCCCCTCCTGATCCTAGAGCAAGAAGAGAGAAGGCAGGAACAATGCAGACTGAGCCAACTACGAGGGAGGAGAGTGCCCCACCCCTCTTTACAAGGCACAACTGGGGACTGAGATGTAAGGACATGGCAGTGGGAGGGGCATTTGTTGGGAACAAGCACTGAATCGGTGGAGCCCTGTGTGTACTTGCCAAGGTCTGAATATTACTGTGCTCCGTCTTGTGGGACTTGCCTGATTTGCCTGCTTCGCTGAACTTCTTGCCCTGGTTACTGTATTCTAATCCTGCTAACTGGACTTCTTGCCTTGGTTACTACTTTGGAAACCTTGCTTATTGGACTGCTGGCCCTGGTTACTGGTTTGCAAATGTTGCTTACTGGACTACTCGCAGCGAGAGGGTGTTGAAGGTGTGCATGAGAGTTCTGCTCCAGGATTTGTAGTAGACAAATGTTTAGGGGCAACACTGGAGCATTAGACCTGTTCTCTGGCTGTGTTGCTTTCATGCCATGTCCTGGGTCATCACGCAGTGATTTCCAGGCCGGCCAACTTTTGTTCCATGTCCTTAAAAGATAAAGTCAGCCAGCCTGGAAAGTACTGGATGAATGGAATACATACCTGTACATGCTCCTTATGATCCCCGCTCAACCCAGAAATCTCTGGAAGCCACCAGGACTCCATAACAAAAACATTCTGATGCAAAAATATTCGTCAGAGTCAGAGAACATGGGAAAGGTGGGGCAGGAAAAAACCTCAGTTCCATGCTCGTGCCTGCAAGGGTGCACCAATGCCAAAACCATGCTCTTGCCAAAGATCTGCCAAGAATAGGGTCAGATCGGACAAGTGACTGTGTGTGCAGCAGCCAAAAAGGCTCCAGAGGACACAGAGACTTCGGCAGAGACAGAAGCTTCTGCAGTACTTGGAAAGATGGTTGGACCACGAGGATCTGCAAGCAGAGAGGTATCGATGCACAATATGTCCCACTGTGATATGTCACATTCTTTCCTCCTTTCCTTCCCTCTGCCCCAAATTATTAAAAAAAAGTGTTCTAGTTTCCTTCTGCTTAAAAAGGCTGCAGAACTGCACTCCAGCGCTCTATCACGCTGGGAAAAAAATTTTGTGGCAGCCAGGGGTTGAAAATATGTCATGCTAAAAAAAAAAAGGCTGAGTTGTGGTTGGGACCGCAAGCTGCAGCTCCCAGAATATGCGACTTTGCAGCTCTGGGTAAAGCCAGAGTAGCTAGAACAAGGGTCCCCAAACTTGGCAACTTGAAGACTTGTGAACATCAACTCCCAGAATTCCCCACGCTGGCTGGGGAATTCTGGGAATTGAAGTCCACAAGTCTTCAAGTTGCTAAGCTTGGAGATTCCTGATCTAAAAGTTTTGACCTGACCCGAGGATGACTTTTTCCTCCAAAGTTCCCATCCACCTCAACCCATTTTGGGCAGCACACAAAGGCCGCCAGCTGGCAATCGCGGAACAACTTCTCCTCCGGGGCTCCGTTTCATTGCAGGATGAAGTCAGTCCGTGTATATTTAGCCTTACTTTCTCATTTTCCTCAGTGCTGGCCAGGCACCCTGAGCTGAATACCTTCCCGTCTCCCTCGGCCTCCCAACAGCCAAGACTTTGGTTTCAGCTTTGCCAACGGCCACGGTTTCTTCTGCAGTGGGTGCGAAAGGGGAAATTTCTGGAGAGGATCACAAAAGTGGCTTTTCTGCTTCACTGCGATGTTTTTCTCTCCTGAGCAGGAGGAGGGTTGGCTGGTGGGAGGAGAATCTTCTGCTACTCTTCAGCTGAAAATCCATTCCTCTCTTCCCCTGCTTGCATGCTTTCCTCTTTTTTTTTTTTTAAGACAGTGGCAAGTCTGTTTGAATGCGTCAATGCCACTTTGGAGTTTGCACAATGCTTTTTGTCTTATGCAGGGTTTCTCCAGGAGAGGAACCTGTCTGATCCCCCACCTCACCCCAAACACACAGGCTTTCCAGAAAAAGCACTATGGTTTATTTTATTATTTATTTATTTATTTATTTTATTATCATGATTTATATACCGCCCCTCTCCCTAGGGACTCGGGGCGGTGCATAGCCAGATAAAAAACACATACCAAGACAATTAAAACCAGTTAAAATAATTACATAGGGCTGACAAATTATAAAATAAATGGTTTAAAATCTAAAAATTTAAAATCAACAATTAAAATTTAGAATTATTTAAAAAATTTTAAAACCCCCAAGTATCAGGTATCAGGCCAGGCCAGCTTGATGAAATAAATGAGTTTTTAGGGCACGTCGGAAACCCCGGAGGTCCGGGATTAAAGTAGTCCCCACTTCCAAATGTCTATCAAAAATTATTAGACTATACTAGGTTCAGGATGCATTGAAGCAGTGAAGCAAAAAAAAAAAAAAGTGTAGCGTATGGGTAAATAGATGGGGTGGAGGAAGGAAGCAGCAAGATGTGCAGAATGAATGATTACAAAAGCCTGGGGATAAACCTTCAACAAATGCAATTGTGCTTTCTAGACAAAAGGCGCCCGTCAGGATGGCGATGGCTGATTGCAGAGGGAATCAAATGATCTCTTTTGTGTAGGGTGACAGTAAAGGATGAAAATGAAAAGTGGCCAAAATATGTGAGCTGGACTAGAATGTGAAGCAATGGTAGAAAAGCTGAAATATCCTTGAAGCAGTTCATTTCTATGATTTATGTGGGACGTAGAAATACTGCCAACTTGTAGAAATCTGCACCATCAGAGACAGTATAAGCAGAGTACTGGGAAAATGCAACTCTGATTATTGGTTAGGGAAAGTAATTTTTGGTTCTGCATTCCTGCATCCTACATTTTGTGAAGCATTACCATCCATCCTGCATATACATAATTCTGCCAGGAAATTGCACATTTCCAATATAAAATCTTGCTTTCCCTAAATTTCTATGGAGAGTCTTAGTCATCCAGGTCATGGCTGCCCCAAAGGTGCTTTTTCAGGAGGCAACTGGACTTTTTGGTTTTTCTTGAAGATGTTTCGCTTCTCATCCAAGAAGCTTCTCCAGTTCTGACTGATATGACCACCTATCTCCTGTTTACAACACAGTCCTTTTAGCAGTTCCAAGGAGGTTCCACACCCATTTGCATATTCAGGTGATCCTGAGGGCACTGATAAACTTCCAAGTAGTCTCAACTGCTATCAAAAAGAGTGCTAACAACCAGATGACTGCAAGGAATATAAATCCTTCCATCCTCCACTTTTACATCACCACTGCTTTCTTCATTTCTCTATTCTTGCCTCCAAAAGCAGGTTGAGTCTTGCCCAGTAAACAGGACATAAACTTTTCCAGGATCCTTCCTTAAGTCCCCTAACACTATTGTCACAAAATCATAAAAACAGATAAGTATATTAAATCTTCAGGAGGCTTAAATATATTTATTACTGTTTTAACCCTTCTCCACTTTCAAGAAAAGGGCCAGGAGAAAGAAGCCCCAAATCTTACTCCTAACCCCATTAAGTGATATTGTTATAAGTCTTGCTCATGTGGCCAATAGTCACTTAAACAATTGAAAAATGCCCTGTACTTGTTTGTTGTCAGAATTAAGCAGACAAATTGCTCCATCAACTAAGAACAGCTATGCATCTCCATGAACAATTCAACAATAATAAATGGATGATTTTGTCTCAAGCTATTTTCACAATTATCAGGAACTGATAATTATCAGGAACTGCTGGTAATTATCATACACTATTATGTTTTAAAGATGTAAAGAGGCAAAGTGGTATAAAATTTTTAAATGGACAAGGAATGTCACATTATTTACAATGTCTTACATTCCATTCCCTGAGACAAGCTTTTCCATAACTTCACTTTCAAACAATGCCAATAGCCTATTTTGATGGAAGATATAAGGGTACACACTTTTTATGCATTTGTAATAATTCACCATTGGAAAATCTGAGCCATTACTTACTACACTGTACGTTATATCAGGAATCTACAGCTAGATACATTGCACTTTTGTTAATCCAACTGAAACATCTAGTTTATAAGAAAAAAATCAGATCTGTTGACTGATGTAGATAAATATATAACAAGAAAAGTTAATTTATTTGCAATGGCCACAAGGAAGATATGAAAGCACATGTTGAAAAATAGTGCTGTTAATATTACAGGGAGTGTATTGAATTGATATGGATTGTTGTAATTTTATATGAATTTTACTAAAACATATGGTTGCAAATAAATGTATAAACCTATTGTGCAACAGTTGAAATACAGAACTAATTTATATCAAGAAAGGAGCCTTAATGATATAAACCAAGCATACATGATACCTAC
Source organism: Cerberus rynchops (assembly GCA_032468195.1). Classification (NCBI taxonomy): domain Eukaryota; kingdom Metazoa; phylum Chordata; class Lepidosauria; order Squamata; family Homalopsidae; genus Cerberus; species Cerberus rynchops. The sequence goes on from JANHFJ010003599.1 coordinate 118,653, forward strand.
CAAGGCTCCAAGAGACAACTTTTTACCATAAAATAAAGTAGTATTTCACATCTTTTCGGATTAAAAAAAAATAACATCCAGGCGGTGTATGTGCACAACACTCCCTGAAGGCAAGAAAAACTTCCAGGCTGAAGTGCAAATGCAGTGATTAACAGACTGAGCTATAGTCAGAACTGGAAACTCCTTGTTTTATGATTTCCCTGGGTGCCCTTAAGTAAGCTACTCTCTTGTCCTTCCTCTTGCAATTGTAATATTGAGAAAATATTATTGATCTAATTTAATGAATGATGATAAAGAATTACAAACCCAAATGATTTACAATCCTCATTTATTTGGACAATTCTAGCTCTACAGTAAACAGGGATTGCTACTTTTTGCTATTTGATGATATCTTTGTAAAATATAAAGTGTGAGAATTGCTATCCTTCTCATTCAACCTCATTACTCCAAGAATTGTATCCTAGAGTTAAGAGGCTCTATCTAGTCTCCAACACATACACATACTATAATACTATCATATAATACTAAGCCTAAGATAACAATGGATGGAAACTAACCAAGGAAAGAAGTATACTAGAACTAAGGCGAAAATTCCTAACAGTTAGAGCAATCAAACAATGGAAGAGTTTGCCTTCAGAAGTTGTGGGTGCTCCATCACTGGAGGCTTTCAAAAAGAGATTGGACAATCATTTGCCTGAAATGGTATAGGATTTCCTGCTTGAGCCAGGGGTTGGAATAAGAAGATCTCCATGGTTCCTTCTAACTTTATTAATCGATGTCCTATATATTAATAAGCTTGCTGATTCTCACATTGGGGAGGTTCATTCTAAAATGTTAGAAAACTGATTTGGAACAAACTGAAGGGTAGTAGGCAGAGATTGGAAGACAAAACTCTTTTGATAATCTAGTTCTACTTTTATTGCAGATACTACAAAAGGTGTACTTAAAGCAGAACTCTTAAGCTTCAAATGATATATTTAGGTCAAACTGTATATCTCATTTTTCCACCTGTATGCCCTAACAATGGTTGTTTTACTGTGATGGTAGACATCTGCAAGTTGTTATTCCAATGGCTTTGCTGATTCTCAGGCTCTCTGTACTCAGACATGATTCTTCTAGCCTCACACAAAGAGTTAGCATGGCCGCCACTGAGCATGGCCACCACTCAGATAGATGGGACTAAAAATTTCAGACCATTTTTACATACAATTTAAGCATGGAGAAATTTAAAAGTTTGATTAAGGTGCCAACTTTGTTTCATAAATTATCAAATCCATTGAGTTGGATTTCCTTTTTTCAATTGGTTGTTTTATGTGCCTTAAGCCATTATAAAAGAGTGTCCTCAGTCTGGATAACATTATGTGAAATATTTGATGTTAAGAAGTTTGTGTTTATTCATAACCTATATTAATGTTAAGAAGTTTGTGTTTATTCATAACCGATTTTACTTACTCTAAGTCTCTAAGGCAGACTAGAAATGTGAATGAATAATCATATAATCAAACTGACTTCCCATTTACATCCAAAGCATTTATCCAGAGTAACTGTAGTTCCCTTCTCAACAGAGAAAAGTCACTCATATATTGTGGTTATCCACCCTTAAGTTTAAAAATAAGTATACATTTACTGGAGCTGCTTTTTTTCTTTGGCTTTCAGATTGTAAATATTCTAGAACAAGTTTTTTAAAGTGCAAAACAGGAAAAAGACAGGTTTGGAATATACTGAAGAAAAACAAAACGAAACAAGAGATTCTCAACTAAATCTCAGACCAACGTTTACACCAGCCCACTTTCACGGCTGTTTTTTTTAAAAAAAAAAAACCCAAAAGCACCCTTTAGGATTGTGTGCACATGGATTTAAGCAGCAGTGACATGGAATGTCAGCATTAAAGCAAGAATGGCTGCCAGAAAGAACAGGTCCACACCATTCTCAGAACAATTTTTTTTTTACATTCAATATATTTCTATTTCCTTCCAATTTATTTTATTTTAGTCTATTTTCTTAAAAGGGGTTAACCTTTCATACTGTACGTCTGTGTGTCCCTTTTTTTATTTTAAAAAAAGTGCTTTTGTGGATTGTATTTAGGGAGGCACCTGCTGAGATCGCCAATTTCTCCCCCTCCCCCCCCACCCCATCCCAGTTTTTAGGGCAGGCAGAATTATTTCCACTGCCATCAATACCTCCTCAAATTAAGTGCTAATTTCACCAACAATTCAAGGGTAAACACTTCTTCCTCCACCCCACCCCATCAGAACAGTCACCGCTGTCCTTAAAGCACATTTACAGGCAATCAGAATAATGCAAATAATAAGAATAATTAAAAAGAACCATTATAAAATAAACAAGCACTTCACCACATATTAAATAAAGCATGTAATAAATAGGGGGGGGGATTATAATTTCTGTACAGGAGAGCGGGTTGTTTTTTTTTCTCCTTTTCCTAATCAGCATCTCTGAAAAGGCGTCAATTTCCCTAAAAAGTTTTCAGTGCGTTCTTTGGAAAAGATTCTTGACTCTTTCCCTGTATGCGTTTATCGGAGGTGGGAAATGGCAATGGGAGGGGCATGGGGGATGAATTCCTTTTTTCAAGAGTAGTAAAACACTTGTAGCTTCAGTTTGTGTGTGTGTGTGTGTGTGTGTGTGTGTCTGCGCACGCATGTCAAACAACCACAACAAAAGAGGGGGGCGCATTGATAAAGGCACGAGTAAATGTGAAAGTAAAATGGAGGGAAGGGGGGTGATTTTTCTACACCAGAGAGAGAGACCTTCCTCTAGTGATGATTATTCTAAAGCCAACAGCACTGGCCAAGGTCGGTTGTTAACATCTGAAAAGCTGTCGACAGGACACAGCAAGGGTTTAAGTATTTCCTGCCCTGTTCTCCACTCGGCTTTGAGCTAAGCCAAAGCCTGCGGTGTGTTCCAAGGATGGACTTCTTCTCCGGCAGGCTCCTGCTTGTGGAGCTGGCTCTCCTGACAGGTTCCTTCTCCTGGTGGAGAGCTGGTGAGAGGACTGGCTGGATGAATGTTCCAACAGGCAGCCCATGCTGCTGCTTCGGTCCAGTGACTGCGTGGGGACGCTTGAAATAAAAGTGCAGGTGGATTCGAAAGTAGTGCACGAGCTGCCGCCATATTTCTTCCCCTTCTTGGTGAAGGGTCCTTCCCCATGAGCCAAAGGCTCTGGAGAACATTCCCCCTTGGAGCACAAACTCGTCTGGGTGGCCGTACAGCTCTCCTGCTCGCCCGAACTACACTTTTTAACTACCCTGTATCCCTCCTTGGAACGTATTTGCTGAAGCTCACTAGTCCTTGTTTTCTCTTCCACGTAGACACCGCTTCGAAGCGGCGAGGTGGCTGACGAAGAAGAAGGATCTTCGTGTCTGTTTGGAGTTTCTTTGCCCCTGGCTTTCTTTTGGCTGATTTCAGAAGCGCTACCGCCACCGAGTTCAAAGTAGCTGGCCTGCAGAGACATCACTGATCCATGCCCCAAGCTGGGATGGGTGCTGGGTCTTGCCTGGACCATCTGGATGCCCCCAATTGGGATCATCGGGCAAGGGCTCCTAGGTAATTGCTGGGAGTGCAAAGGGAGATGACTAAAAATGTGGTCTTCCACTCGATCTGGAGCATGAATAGAGGAGGCTTGGTGGAGCGATTGCAAAGGTCTGAAATAGAGATGTTGAATGATGCCTGGTGAAACTGTTGGGTTCCTGGACTCTGTCTTCTGCAATGACAAAGAGGCATATGTGTTAAGGATGGTCCACTGTTTGGAGAATGAGCACACAGCGGAACGTTGTGAGAGTGGTGTGGTAAAATATACAAACCAAGATACAGAGACACTGAGTACAAAAAAAGGTTTTTACTTTCTTGGAAATAGAGGTTTAGCAATGTCCATCAATCAGTCCAAATTCATACCCAGTCAAGTCAGTCAGTCATCAAACAGTTCAGTTCAGGGATAATCCAATAATCAAAGTCCATTACCAAATATACAGTTCGGTAACAGTTTGCAAACAGTAGCAAAAACTCCGTATACACACTGGTTAATACAAGGCTCTTAAATAACAACACCCTGCAATCAGTAACCCACATCTGCCAGTGATTCTGGCTCCTTCTTATTGCTGCTTGAGGAAGCTGCAGCCAATCACACTTTCCTTAAAGTTACAACACTTAAAGGTAAAGTAAAAATTCTTAAAGTAACAATCCTGGTTTATATATTGTCAACTGAACTGTTGTTAGTTTTACATCCCTAACAAATTCAATTCAATTCAATCCTTTATTGCCAATGCACAACATGTGTGCAGCAAAATTGAATGAGCCTCTATCAGTACAATCACACAAAGCACAGAAACACAGAATACATTCAAATACAGAATACATCTCCAGACTTACAAACAAATCCCTATTCAGTTGATTGCACTGGCACGAAGCCGAAGACACCAGCCTGAGGATGATGAATGGGACCTCACCGAAACGTCGCCAAGATACCCAATCTTACATGGGAAAAGACCCAAACACACCTAGACCTCTACACACACACACACACACACACACACACACACACACACACACACATCCACAATTAGGACTGGCAACTTGGCTGTCAGAGGAAACGGTTCCTAAATGAAACTGCTCCACTTAAACTGGAGCCCAACTGTGACTCTGCCAACTGAGGAGGATTTGCAAAGTGGCCATCCGTCAGCAAGGCTTACCTTTAAAGTCCATTTCTAGAACACCTCCTCCTGGGGCCTGTTCATACAATCTCACTGGGCCCAGAACAGCTTGGAATTCTGGTTGGTTGATACACGTCAGGAACCATCGAGTAAGGTTGATAAAATAAGTGCGAAGGGTCTGGTTGAGGACCTAGAAGAGAAGGGAATTAATGATTCGTGCTGTCAAGCCTAAAAGGACTCTTTGCAGATTTTTTTTCCCTCCTTTTGAATTCTCTTTGAATTTCGGTAGTTTCTCCTTTAGACTTGCCACGCTATGCTTTAGAAGATGTGTATGGGAGTTAGACTTAGATAACTGGCTGAGAGTCATATCACTCCAGCATTCTTTCCTGTGGGAATCAAGGACGTCTGGCCTGCACCTACGGAGGGAGGACCAGACGATGACCCTTCGATGCTACCCTACTTGGATTGGAGAAGAAGGTGGCATGTGATGATTTAGAGGAAGAAACTTTGACTTTACTTTGGGCGGAGAAAACGCAGGAATTCAGATTTGGGTTTTCTCCAGATGTGCCAATATGATGTCTTCAATAAAATCTCATTCTGATGAATCCAGGATTCTGAGAGTTTGATTACATTGGGGATGTTACTTGGAACCCTGACACATGCTTTTTTATTTATTCCATTGATTAATTGCTGTAATTATCCAAGGGACCCTATGTAATAGACAGGTAGTCCTCAACTTACGCCTGGTTGCTTAATGACTGTTCGAAAGCTGGAGAGAATATGGATTCTACAGATTGGGAGTTAACAGAATCAATGAGTGATGAACTGGATTTTTTTCAAGAAGATTGATGGTGATTGGGGAATGGGACTTTGTAGATCTAACTGCAAAACAATTTGGACTGGACTTTTTTGGGAAAACGGGATGACAAAAGGGGCTTATAATTTTGGGGAACAAGACACCATTGCTGGGAAAGTTTTCAATCGAAGTCTTAAGGAGAAGTTTTGTTATTAAGAAATAAATGAGAGTATTCGATCCTGGAGGGAGCAGAGATAATAATTGTTAAGTGATTTAAGGTAGATAAAAAGCCTTTATAAACTTTCTAAGAGTTAAATATTGTACAATAATAGATTGTTAACAGAGAGCTTTAAAGTTTAACTTTGCTGTTGGTTCACATGTTAACTACTTTGACTTTATATGTAGTAGTTAGATGACAGGTCAAATTGGTTACAAACAGAAGTAGTAGTTTATAAATTTGGGGCCTACTTCACAAAGGGGGGAAAACTAATATTGTTCCAATATTTGCAATTGTGGTGAAGATTTGTAGCTTTGGGTGTTAGGATGAGGATGAAGGTTTATTCTCTGAGCTTCCAAACATTTCCTTACCAGGCTAGGTAACAAAACATTCGGAAAACAACCCACGAGCTTGGAGAACGAACCTTCACCCTCATTGTTCTAATATATTTATCAGTAGTCAACTAAGAGTGATAATATATTTAGGAACCATGATGGCGCAGTGGTTAAATTGCAGTATTGCAAACTCTGCTCACTTCCAGGAGTTCAATCCTGACTGGCTCAAGGTTGACTCAGCCTTCCATCCTTCTGAGGTCGGTAGAATGAGGACCCAGATTGTTGGGACAATATGTTGACTCTGTAAACCCATTTAGAGAGTGCTGTAAA
>JANHFJ010003606.1:54299-65056 GCA_032468195.1 Cerberus rynchops
GAAAGAAAGAAAGAAAGAAAGAAAGAAAGAAAGAAAGAAAGAAAGAAAGAAAGAAAGAAAGAAAGAAAGAGATTCATGACATCAGTGTAAGACTTTGCCTCTATTCAGTACTCACAGCCCAAAGATTCTGGGTAGCCAATCCAGCAAAACATTAGCTACTAATTAGTCCTTTTACTTTTCCCTGGAATAGGCCCTGCAATATAAGGTACCTCCACATCTTGCCTACTTCACTTTGTCATGCCTAACAAAAGTTTTTGGCTAGTGTATCTTTGTTTCACTGAGGCTGAAATAAATAGGCCAAATAAATATCTACCAGGTAGGTCACACTGTTTTTTTCTTTTATCTTTCTCACCTTCACACATCCTACTAGTGAATATATCTTGCAGTTTAATTACTGGCACACCTTTTTCCCCTTGCCAAACCAGAGCTTCATTGAAATAATGAGATTGTGCATATCGACATGTGATTGTTATGTGATGCCTATGTTTCCACATTCTGGATGAATCAGAAGAAACATCTGATAGACCTGAAGTTTTGATGCATAGCTTTTCTTCTTCTGCTTGCTGAGAAATTAGATGATTTGTTCTGCCTGCACACGTTCATACTAGTCAGAAAGGAAGTGAAATCTAGGACAAGGCCTGATTGAATGAATCCAGAATAACCAAAAAAAAACCAAAAAAACCCAAGTGATTAAAGCAACAGAAATCTGGAGCACAAGATCAGTTTTCTTCATGTCTTACTGGAAAAAAAAATACCATTTTCCCCACTAACACAGGCTAGCAACCAAAATCTCACTACATGCAAAAGAAAAAAGAAAAAAGAGGGGGAATAGTTTTATTGTAAAAAAAATATATTTCTGAAAGGGAACAGGCAGTTTAACAGTCCAAGACTAAATGTATATCAAGAGTGCAAACCAGAGGTGAGAGGGTATGTCCACCATCAAACTGATATGTTGCAGTGGAAGCATTGCATACAATAAAAAGAGGGATCACATGTTATTTTTGATGAGGAGCTATCCCCATGCCAAGGCAAATAAGATATGGGAGTGCTTGCTTAATTTCTTACCTTCTTTGTTATATTAGGATTGTTAGCAGTGTGGTTTTGAAGTCAGAATGGTTCAAAACGTCATTGCAGATGTTTGCAATTTTATAATATATTGTTTTAATAATTTAGGGAAACTGTTTTGTTTTTGAATGAAAAGGTAATAAGTAATGATGATAGCTTCTACTAGAAGAAATTCATATACATATGATTCAATCTTTTACTCAAAATAAATGTCCTACTTGAAAAACAACCCTTTCGTCTTTTATTTTTACCAAAAGCTTCTATAAATTTTCTGTCTGAATGTAAAATGATACACATCACATTCCTCCCCTCGTCTGAGCATGTTCTTTACTCTTTTGACTCAGTAGAGACTGAAAATATACCAGAATCGTGCTCCCCAGAGAGCATACAAAGCAGCTTTTGCATACTTAAACATTGCTTGTCACACAGTTGTTGCAGATCGGCAGATGAAGGTTAGAGTGCAATGCATACATATCCATACTAAACATAACACAGCTGGTATTTATTTAATTTAGAGATGCTGTGTGTAAGACGATCAAGGAGTTAATGAATTAAGATGCTTTATACCACAGAGGTTTTTTTACATCTGTATTTGTTAGAAAAATGATGCATTTTTATCATTGAAAGGTTTGTAAAAGGTTCATTTCAGAGACATATATGTCAGCTATATAATACTGGGCAGAGAATAATTTCAGATAAAGTTGGGGTAGTGGTAGTTAATAGGTTTATTTTCCTATCCATGCCCAAAATCATTCCCAGTTCTTGGAGATTACTTGGACAATCTCTGATAAGGTTTTTTCAGAAGTTGTTTGCCATTGCCTTCTTCCTATGACTGAGAGAAAGTGACTGGCCTAAAGCCATCCAGCTGTCTTAGTGCCTAAGGCAGGACTAGAATTCATGATTTCTAACAAAGAAGTTCTAGACCGAACCACAACAAAAATATCACTTGAAGCCAAAATTGCCAAATGCAGGCTGTCATATCATGACAAATGACTCACTCAAAAAGTCAATCATGCTGGGGGCAATAATGGAGAAAAAAGAAGGGGTGCCCTAGCATCCACTGGCTGGACAGTATAAAAGCTGACACTGAGAATAACCATGGAGCATCTGAAGGAGGCAGACAGAGCAGCATTGAGATTGCTGGTCCATACAGTGGCCAAGGATCAGACATGATTCAATGGCTGACAATGATGACAACTGGTTTCGAAGTTTATGTCTTAATCTTTACACCAAACCAGCTCTCATAGTAGTTATACACTTATTTAAATAAGAGGTTGTAAAGATAAAAATCCCTTGCCTTTCATTCTGTTCCTAGTGAATTGAATCCTGCCTTGCTTTAAAACTTTCACTATAATAAAAAAATGAAGATTTTATAATGTACTATATTTTTGGCGTATAAGACACATTCCCCCCCCCCCAAAAAAAGTGGGTGAAAATTGTGGTGTGTCTTATACACCAAATACAGCCATTTTGGGTCTCCCAACCCTCCCCCACGTGTCCAGTTTTCACCAAAAACGGGCACATTTTTGGCCTCCCAACCCGCCCCCCACGTGCATCTTGTATTCCCTTTCCTCAGTCCTCAGAAGCATTCTGAGGGCCTATAGAAACCCCGCCGTGGTCCGTTTTTGCCAAAAAAAAAAAAAAAGGCCTTTTTGTGAAAATGGGCCGTGTGGAAGGTTCTGGAGACCTGCAAAGTACTTCTGGGGGCAGGGGAGGAGGAAAACAGGAGGAATGGAGGCCAAAACCTTTTTTCCCTTGTTTTCCTCTTCTAAATCTAGGTGCATTTTATATTTCAGTGTGTCTTATACTCTGAAAAATATGGTAGTTCCTCTCAGTAGTAATTTCTCAGAAACACTGCTGAAAAGAAATCTTATATTAAAGAAATTATTGGAGAAATGTTCATGCTCTAGGCATAAAGCTGCTGGGTGACCTTGAGCTAGTCATTCTCTCTCAGTCCAACACACCTCACAGGGATGTTGTAGGAAAAAAGTGTTATGTTTGTTATCTTATTTATAGAAACAATAAAGGCAGGATATAAATAAATAAACAAATAAAGTAATATATATATTGAACCATGTGCCTATTTTATTTATCCTCTTCAATATTGTACATCTTGATATAAAGAGAAAAGCAATGGAAGCATTCAGGAGGCATCAGCACCCAAGAAGGGCTCTAGAGAGAAAACAGCATTCTGTTCTGAAAAAGAGGACCTGGTAACCAAAAATGCAGTAACTCTTAAGAAAGAAAATGAAAACAGTCATCAAGTACCAGATATTTGTTGTGTATCACCAAATATCTAATCTTCCCAAGGCCATTTCTCAGTGTGACATTATGCTATGTCATTTCATTTCTTTAAATTTATATTGTAGGCAACCAAGCATTTTTTTAAAGTAAAACATTCTTTAAACATTTTAATGTTTCCTTTTATAGAGTTATAACGTAATCTCATTAAATTATTTTTTTTGTCTTTGCACTTCAATACATTCTTACAAATTATTATCACAGTAACTCTCAGAAGTTTCTTGAGTATTGTAAAATTAAAAAGGATTAGAACATAACAAGACATTTTCCATTAACATCTTCATTATATTCTGTAGGAAGAAGCAATTTGGATTTGAAATGCATTACTGTTTATTTGATGAATTAACATAGTAATTTGCAAGTATGGGCAAGTTTGTTCCTTTAAAAACCACTGCAGGTTAATTAAAATACTCCATTTATTCATTTTAAGTTACAGAACATTTTGTTGTATAAAAAAATTAAGAAGGTCAATTTTACCACTTTTTTCAATTGTTTATACTTTCTTCACTCTCCTCTCACACTGACCTTATTCTTTTCTTACTGTTTTGTCTTCTTACTTTCATAACGAACTTTTTCATCTGAAAATTTACCTAGGAAAAAGAGGTTAGTCAAGTGGACTTCCTGAGTGAACTAAAAGTTTATGCTACCCAGTATTTTGGGAACATTTTTCTCTACTTGGGACAGTTTAAAAGAAGTATAATATTATGCTGAGGCATATTCAATCAGTTGTTTGGGCAGAATACATGATTCATTGAACAAATAGTGTGGCAGTTTAGTGGTGCTTAAAAGTTTATGAACCTTTTCGAATTTTCAACATTTCTCCATAAATATGGCATAAAACATTATCTGTTCTTCACACAAGTTCTAAAAACTAGATAAAGAGAACCAAATTAAATGAGTAAAACTGTTTCTGCTTATTCAAGAAAATGATACGGTATAACAAAATCGTATTAACTTTTAAAATTATCAGTTCATTTGAAGAAAAAATCTGAATCCAGTAATTCAACCAATCAGATCTTAATAATGACACTCAACAACTCTGTTCAATCAACCAGAAATTGAGATATGCGCCTCCTGGTTTGCTCTTTCTTAAAAAAAACACACACAAAAAAACACTTGATTCTATCTGTCTGGGCAACCTTTGTCCAGATTTAATCTTCCCTTCTTAAAAAAGGTGGTAGAAAAGATGATTGCTTGGCAGCTTCAGAAAGTCCTTTGGAACATCTTACCCTCTGAGGTAAGATCAGCTCCCACCCATCTGACAACTTTAAGAGCTGAATACCTGACTCTGCAAGTTGATGTGTGCTTCATTAGGGGCCATCATACTAGAAGTGATTGATGAATTAAGAGCCAATCCCACCTCCCCACACATATCCTGTTCCCTCCTGCCCCATTTTTAAACTATTCTATTTGAATTTGAATTTCCATTTTCCATTGTTTTGCACGTATTTATCTTTTATTATTTTATTGCTTTTAATGATATAAGCCTTTGAGCATTGTTTCAAAATGAGATGGATGGCATATAAATTTAATAAATAAAGAATTTACAAATAACTCAAGATGAAAAACATATCTAACACACATTCCTCCTCCTATTTCTTCACAACAACAATTCTTGAGGTGAGTTGAGCTGAAAGTTTAATCTGAGACGACCATCCATAATCACTAGATATATATATTTGTCTGTTTTGTTATGTCCATCCAGCATACTAATGATATCTAATTGCATATTGTTTATATTGTATGCTTCTGTTTGTGTATCTGTACATATGCAAGAAGGCAGAGACTATTTGATAAGGATATGAAGATGAGAAAATGGAAAAACCTTTACATAAATTTAGGAAATGAATTAAATGAAAGGGAAGATATGAATAGAGACTGCAGAAGAGGGAATGAATTTTATAGAGAAGAAAAAGAAATTAGCAATAGGTTCTTCCAGACAAAATTTTGTTCCTATCCTTTTTTCTTTTCTTTTCTTTTTTTACTAATTTGTTTGTGAAATTATTTTTGAGTTGCTTTTTGGTCCAAGAAAATCCCCAGCAGCACTTTGCATTATAAAGTTGTAATATAATTGATAAAGTTTAAAATATGAGTGACATAAAAACTAAGAGGAGTAAACAAGAAGGGAGCTAATGTATTTAAATGACTCAGTGGAAAAGCTTTTGGGGAGGGTTTTTTTTTTTAGCATTAATGAATTTGGCTAAGAGAGAAAGAGACTCTGAAGAGAATTTTCTCCTCTCTCCAATATTTCTTCCACTCATGGAAAATTTGCCACAGAAGATTGGAATCTTTCCCTGATAGATGTCAAGTGTTGACATGGTTGGAAAATAATTTTCTTTTTTTCCTGCCTCACTGCAACAGAATTTTCAGTGCAACTGTTTTCCCATGATCAAGAAAAAAAGAAAATTATTGTCCAACAATGTCAATACTTCACAATTATCATGGGAAGATTCTAATTTTCTGTGGCAAATCTTGAGGGTCTTCCATGAATGGAAGAAATAGTATACACACATACAAAATCTCTCTCTCTCTCTCTCACACACACACACACATCTGTATTTTGGTGGAAAATGGGAAAGAGATCAAAACACAAACGACCCAGAAGATTACAATGCAGGACCAAGGACACCACAACAAAAGAACTCGCAAGGCCATCACACAACCCATTACCCAAGCCATTAAAACATGGAAGGCTAATGGAAAAAAGACCACAAAACAAACAACCCAGGAGATTAGAGCACAAGTTCCAGGCTATCTCCACAACAAAACTCACAAAGCCATCACACAGCCCATTATACCAACATTAACTCCATCAACCAATCAAGAGGCAGCAGCGCAGCCAACCAGCCTAGCACACCAGGCCCCCCCACCAGTATTTATAGAGAGACGACAGCTCCGATTACACAGTACTCGCTCTGGCACGAAGCAGAAAGCACCAGCCTGAGGATGGCGAGTGGGACCTCACCGAAACGTCGCCAGGATACTCTTAATCTTACACGGGAAAAGGCCCGATATATATTTTATATATATATCACAATTGATATTAAATACTTCCCTGCAAATGCATATTAACAGTTCAATTTTATTTTTATTTTTTCAAGGAACAAAATATCAGTGATGAATCAACAAAAAATTGTGACTTTCCTCTTTTGGATGTTCATTCTGTATCAAATATCACACAATTAATTCCATTCTTTAATACATTAAACTATGCTTTTAAAACTCAAAGTGGCAGATTACTAAACACATGCAACTCCAAGTCTTTTAAAAACACCTATCCCACCAGCAGTGGAACAAGAATTTTGAAGCTATTGGAAGATTATGTTGAGCGTGATTTTATAGATAATATGGAAAATGAATCATTGTAAGATATCTATTCGGTTCTTATAATCATCAGGTTTTATTTTGTTAAAATGTGAAATGCTTGAAGCAACATGCAATTTTCCCTTGCTCTTTACCAAAACAAATTAGCTTAAGTTAAAATGAAGAATCATTGTTTTTCAATTAAAATAATAGTTTAATTGAGATGCTTGTTTATGAATGCAGATTTGTTGACTTTCAATGTAAAAAAATTCCTTTCTACCAGGAAATACAACATTCCATATTTCTCAAAAGGTAAATTCTTCTGAAGTTAATTTAATTCTGCTCTAAACAACTTCTGCATAGCAACTTACTAAAACAAATTAGCAGTTATATTACTCATGTTTTTCTGACCCCAAAGTAATAGTCCATACATTTTCAAGATTGATCAGCCCTCTAGGTGGGCCATGCCAGAAAATCAATTCCACAGAATAGTAAAACTTCCCATTTTTATTGAGATTAGCTATAATGGCAGAATTTTGCCAGTTAGATTGTTTTGTGAATTAGTTTGCCTGAGGTGCTTCAAAACATTGTCATATTCTGGCCTTAATAATGCTTCAACTCCTTTTGTCTAGACAACAGGTCATGCATAATCTCCAGCAAGATCATCTGCCTTACTCTTTATAGGTGGTTGACTCATAGCTTGTGGATCACACAAAGTTCCCTCCATCCTATTGCAACCCCACATTGACATTATCATTTCCAATTCAGTGTTAGGCCTATGGACTGTAAGCAAAAACAAATTTACTAGTAAGTAGGCTTCACCAAACCTGGTGATACTTGCTTTTTCAGTAAATATTTTTAAGATTTGTCTTTGTTTCCATGAAATTTATAAATAACCATTCTAAAACTAGGAAATATTTTTTTACTTGGAAGTTTTAACTAATTTAAAGCCATTGTTGCCTTTTACAGTTTGCTGAAATGGTACCTAATTGTAATAGGCCAATAAGAATGTAAAAGAATGTATGTCTAAGAACTGTACAGTTCCTATAGGCAAGTATATATGTATAGATTACTATGCTGCATTGTAAGTACCTACTTCCAAACCTGTTCACAGTTTTATGCTGAAACATTCTTGTATAAAAATGTACATTTGCTGAACGTATTATAGAGGTAGTCCTCGACTTATGACCTCAATGGAGCCTAAAATTTCTGTTGCTACGTGAGACATTTGTTAAGTCAATTTTGCCCTATTTTATTACCTTTCTTGCCTCCCTTGTTAAGTGAATCATGCAGTTGTTAAGTGGGTAATATAGTTGTTAAGTGAATTTGTCTTCCCCATTGACTTTGCTTTTCAGAAGATCGCAAAAGGTGATCACATGACCCCAACACTGCAACCTTCATAAATATGAATCAGTTGCCAAATGTCTGAATTTTGATCATATAGGGATGCTGGAATTGTTGTAAGTGTGAAAAACGGTCATAAGTAACTTTATTCAGTATCATAACTTTGAACGATCACTAAGAAAATTGTTGTAAGTTGAGGACTACCTGTATAAGACTGGAAGTAAATCATTTTATAGTTAACGATTCCTTTTGAAAGAGAATGGCTCTTGTTCTAGCTAGGTTTCTGCTCAAGATTTGTAATACATGAGCAGAACCAAGGATAAGAAGAAGGTCAAAGATGCCATGCAAGTAGAAAAACATAGATAACAAAGCAAAGAATGTATATATTCAAAGACGACTACTATGTAAACGCATTTAGTATTTAATTGTATTTTTTTAAGTTCAGATTTTTTTATGTGACTGTCCTTCTTTCTCCACCTGTGATGATTAGCACTTTGAGTTTCTCAAATAATATACACTGGGCAAAAATAGGTCCAATGTGAATATTTCTGTTTCCCGTTTAGGTAAACATTTAAATACCTTTGTTGAATTTGTTAAATGTCAGATAACAGCACATTTTTCATTTAATTCGTTTTTCTTTTCATTAAATGTCCACCCAGATCACAAACACCTGGTGTATGATGTAAAGATGTACTTATTTTAATATTGTAAATTATTTATGTATTTTGTAAACTTAAACAAATATACTTTAATTAAACTTTCTTTATCATTATGAATGTATATTACTTACGCCTTTCTAAATGTTTTTGATCAAAGATATATGTTCCGCTGTATAACAGATACTGCTGTATAATACTGTGTGGAAATTTAAACATTTCCAAAATCTTTGACAATGTTGCTAGCTCTCAGGGAAAATAGACAGCCTTTGTTTGCAATGCCAGTTGTATCACAGGAGAATCTCACATGTCCCTTGCTCTTTGTTTATTCTGAGGAAATGCAGCTAATATTAGCTGTTTTACAATACATACAATTCTCAGTTCTAATTTAGTCCTCTAAATTTGACATTTAGGATCCCAAATATATTGTAACTTACTTTTCCATTACATCTATCACAAAACTTTCTTTTTTCCCCACTCTTCTGTTTTCTCCTCCACCCACTTTGAACTTAACTCAGGGGCTATATTTATGACTTTATCGTAACTTTCAATTTCATTTATAATGCCCTTAATTGTTTGTTAAGATAGATCATTTTCTCTATAAGGTATATTGATGCTTGATGCCTGCAGGAGGTCATTTGCTGCTACATTGTTGAATTTCATTTGGTCTCACAAACAGTTTATTGCCTTTGTTTCTTGTAGCTGCACAGCAATGTGAGATTGATGGCACATTGAGGACCAGTTTGGTCTAGTGGTTAAGGCATCGAGTTAGAAAGCTGGAGACCATGAATTATAATTCCACCTTAGCTATGAAAGCCACCTGGGTAAGCTTGGGCCAGTCTTTCACTTTCAGCCCAACCACCTCATAAGTTTCCCTACAACTTCCCGCTGTTGTAGGGAAAATGGGATGAGAAAGGTTGTGTTGGATATGTTTGCTGTTTTGAGTTATTTGTAAAAATAATAAAGACTGGATTTTTTTTTCCAAAATTTGAAATCATTATTGTCTGATTTGGGAAATTATTGAAATGCTTGTTTTCCAAGTAATCATAATATAGATGAAGTTTTTATTTGATACTACTGTTTTAAAATGACTGATAAGTATCTTAGATAATGATTTATGGCAAAAAGAAACAGGGGTGTAATTACATATTTAACATGATTGGCAAAGGAGAGTGGAGTTTTATGGTAAATAGGTGCTGTATAAAGTTGTAATTAATATTGAATGTAATTTTCATAGTCAATGTTATTTCAAAACACCTTGAACATTAAATGCTTGTTTCTACCACTTACATTTTTCATTTAGATTGATCTGTAATACTGAATGTTTTATTTCTAAATCATAACCTTTTGAAACATCCACACACCTATAAAGGAACAGTTAAATAAATCATTTTAAAAACAAAGTTTCAACTCTTGCAATTATTTTGATAATCTATTAATATTTTTTGGGATTTCATTTATCATTGAGCATTGGGTGGAGGCAGTTGATTTGCTGTGGCAACCTCTAACAGGAACAGTTGAAAGAAGAAGATTTATCATTGAGCATATAACAGACGCTTTGACAGCATATACTGTATTATACAGATTCAATCTTTGAATCTAAGCTCATGTACAGTTGCTATATGGAAGGATGACATATCTATTGATTGTCGTCCTGATGGATGTGCCAGGATAAAAAGTTGTCTGTGAAAAACTTGTAAAATATTGAAGAAATGCGTAGGAGGAAGAGTTGCAATAATACTGCAGAAAAGATGAAAAACATACTGGCTCTATCAATTTGTATATACAAGTCCCAAATTTTAGAAAAAATCTAAATTATTAGCAAGGCTGCATTTAGTAGAAACACACCATAAAATGAGTGTTGGTTTTCAAATAAGCTTACCACCAGCTCACAGTCACCAAAAATGTGAGGGCTGTGCATGAGAGCGCGCGTGCACATGGTTTCCATGCATGCGCGCATGCACATGACTTCCGCACGTCTTCAGCCACACGGTGAGACTGAGCAGCCTTTTGGGACCTGTTGCCCTCCATCTCTGCTCTCCAGGGCAGTGGCTGCTTCTCTCTACTGTTGCTGCTCTTGCTGGGAGA
>JANHFJ010003606.1:79636-90190 GCA_032468195.1 Cerberus rynchops
CCCTCTTGGCTGCCTCCGATGTTGTTACAGCTGCCTGGGAGTCCTTTGCAGCACCCGGAAGTCCTCATGCTGCTTCATGCTTAAGGTTAATTATATTGCATGGAGAAATGTTATTGATGTTTACATATATTTTTGGAGAAAGTGATAAAATCATAAAGAGAATAGCACTGTTTAAAAATAATGAGGTGAATACAGAAGAACCCCAACAAACGGAAAAAATAAAGAAATATAAATTGGGAAAATAGTATAATATATATTGATACATAAATGAGTATATTATTATAAAGGTTAGAAGTTGGAAAATAAAAACTTTGTATATGTAATTGTATTATTACTGTTATTATCGTTGTGTGAAAAATATATTAACCCAGTTATTACACTGCTCACAAAAATGTTGATTGTTAAAGGAAAACTATGATTTGCTGTTAATTTCTACTGACCTAAATTATACGGTAGAAGTTTTAATGAACATAATTATAGCAGGTGATTTTATATTTTAAAGTATATTTTAAAGTAGGAGGATATATCACATTTATTTATTAGACAAATTTACATAACCACCCATCTAACCAAAAGAATTCTGGGTGGCAAACTAAGATAAAACATGAAAGTTGAAAGGTAAAATTACAATCTAATTTGATTTGTGGTGATTTGATAGACACAGTTATGCCTTGTGAAAACAATATATAAATGCTTTGTCATTGCCTTCTCCCACTGTTTTCGTGATTTCTAGTTCCCTCTCACCTAGATGATCTTAGAAAGCTAAGAATTAAATTTTTTATTTGATTATAGTGGTGGAGTATTTTTTTGTTTACACGAAGTCTATTTTATGTTTACATTTCTAGAGTTAACAACAAATTGATGCATATACAAATGGAGAGGAAAAGTAGTTACGCAAATCTTCATGATAATCCTAATAATGCTTACGTATTGTTCTTTTAGATAATGCATATGACCCTGATGTAAATGCTAAACAGATGTGGATTGACAAAACAATTATAAATGAGAATGTATGTTTAACATTCATGGATAATGGAAATGGTATGAATGCAGATAAATTGCATAAGATGTTGAGGTAAGTAAGGTTTACTTCCTATCCATGCTGAACACATCTTAGAATTAAAAAATATGATTGTATACAGTTAGTCCTCAACTTAGAATCACAATCAAATCCAACATTTCTGTTACTAAGCAAGACAGTTGTTAAGTGAGCTTTGCCCCATTTTACGATCTTTCTCGCCATAGTTGTAAGCAAATCGTTGCATTAGTTTAGTTAACACATTTATTAAGTGAATCTGGCTTCCCCACTGATTTTGCTTATCAAAAAGTCGCAAAAGATGATTACATGACCCCAGGACACTGCAAAACAGTTACTGTGGCTTAGCAACTTAAAGATGCTAGACATACTGGCTATAGAACATACTCACCTTTAAAATTAGAGGAAGGGGACAGATAACCATCTAACCAAGATATGTAGCTTTATCTGGCTATATTTTGAGTCTTTGATATAAATATTATACAGTGTAGACCTACTTTGTCATTTTCAGATTACATAATGTATAATGTACCATACAAGTCTAGCAATATTGTTAGATATCAATTATACCAAAAGGTGCTTCTAAAATGTATTTGTTAGCCAAGATTAAAGTTGCATTGTATTTCAGGTTAAAAGAATAATCACTTTTCATATTCAGTTTTTATGAGCAATGTAACATTAACATTCTTTTCATCTCTCCAAACCCATTTCAGTTTTGGCTTCAGTGACAAAGTTACACTTAATGGCCATGTTCCTGTTGGATTGTATGGAAATGGATTTAAATCAGGATCTATGCGGCTGGGAAAAGATGCAATTGTTTTCACCAAAAATGGAGATGTCATGAGTGTGGGCCTATTATCACAGACATTCTTGGAAATTACAAAGGCAGAACATGTAATTGTTCCCATAATATCTTTCAACAAGAGCAATATCCTTTCAATTTTTTTTTCTAAAGGAAATTGATTCAAATTTATATATCCAAGCGCATATACATTTTTTTACAATTTCTTTAACTAAAAAAATGCTGCATTGTGTTATGTAAAATATATAGTCATTCAAAAATTGGGTTTGCTCAAGACATTGCACATCTATTATTCATATTAAGGAGCAATCTATTAGCCAAAAATGCTTGCTCGCTTTCCAAAATGCAGATTAAACTAAGGAATGGGAAAGGAACATTCCAAATCTGAAAGTTGTAGTTTGCCTGTTTGGTTAACATAGTTAATAAAAAAAAGAGTTGCAAGACTCAGAGACAGTGCTTTATAGTTTGATTTTTGTCATGTATATCTAGTAGTAACAGCTCCTGTAACTTCTGGTGCAGTTAATTTCTCTAACAATACTATTCATTTTATTAAACCTGCAAAGCTCAGTAACAAATCTAGAGCTGTTTTATAGGCAATTAAGTAGAGCCAGGAAAGCATCCGCAATTATTGCATATTTCAGGGTACAAGCGTAAAAGTTATATTTGTGAAAGACATAGACTTCAAAAGTATAGACATCGTAATCTTTATTACAAAAGGTTTGGATGTTATGTAGATAGATTCTGCCAGCAAGCAGTATATTTGTAAACATTCAACCTATATAGTCTTCAGAAGACGTGTCAAAATGTAATAGAGGGGGCTGTATCAAGGAGGTAGTATTTTCTCACCCATATAACATATTTCAGATCTGACATTCAATTTTTGTTTCAAAATTCACTCAGTACTCAGTGCTTTATGATCTATGTTTTAGGCAAAAGAGTTTGACTTAAAATAATACAATTTCTATGTCTACATATTAGAAGCAAAAGATCTAAATCTGCCTGATTGCATCTGTGGAAAAGTTGAAACACTGGGATCAGGAAATGGAATGAAGTATTTGAAGTCTTAATAGAATGCCGAGCATAAACATTTCACAGTAAAATGCATTATCACATATCCCATATCCAACATTCTAGAAATATATTCTGAAAAAAATGTGGTTGCATGTCTGCTCTTTGAGATAACGTTGAACTTAATATAACTTTCCACTCTTATTTCATCTGGTGGGCTTCTAAGAAACAAATGGGAAGAACCAGAAGTATAGAACAGGAATAAGCAAGTTAGAAAACTAAGCTGAAATTACAATTATTAGACTATTTTATGGTTAAAAATAACATTGTAAATGTATGCTCTATGCAGACAGTAATGCAAGAGCAAAGAAATATATACATTTTGGTCTTGTATTGAATCAGAGATTTCCACCATTACATTTCCCAGCTCTTCAGAATGTAAGACCAGAAGGTATCCAGATATCAGCAGAACTGAATCAGGGGTCCTTGGTGTTCTCTGAGCTTGCTTGTTTTCTTGCAGATCAGTGCTAGTAAGGAATATACTGAAACTGAAAGCTATTTGCTTTCAGTTTATATTCTAGTGTCTTGCCTGTCTGGGAGGGTGGGAGTTGTATTAGAGGTTCTTTGGTTGGGCTGTCTACTGATGGGAGAACTGAATAATTTTGATATTTGAAGTTTTTAATACTGTAGGAAATATTCAGGAATGATTCAGAAGATTATAATAGACAGGTTTTACAAAATTCATATGTATTACATCCTTAATATATTTTACGGAAAGTGATGAAACCAGATGAATCAACAGCCAGTTTGAGGGCTATTCTGGACCATTCTTTGTTTTCTACTGAAGAGGAGTTGCTTGCAGAACTTGATGCAATTATAGGAAAAAAAGGGACACGGATTATTATTTGGAACCTTCGAAGGTAAGAGGAAATGTTAATGTTGATAATGCAATGTTATGTACATTAATTTATTAATGCTATATAAAATAAGGTTGAGTTTATATTTACATGATAAATTAATGTGGGATTGGATTGTACTCAGATTTATCTCAAAAATTCTTTAAGTAAAAGAATATTAAAGAACTCAGTGATTGGAGTTTAAAATGGTCAGAATTTAAAATTTCTACAATGTTTCAAAGTTAGATTAAAAAAAGCCATGAGTTGAGTTTTATCTAAGCCTCAAAACAAAACACACAAGATTTGTTCTGAGCATCAGATAAAATGACCTGCTTTAGGAAACATCTTTTCAAGTTCTGAGAAGTTTCAAGTCCAATGATTGACTTATTCTTTTACAAACAATAATTGGCTTAGTTTTTGTTTTTGCCTCCAACATGAAGGAGGGACTGATTTCAACTGTATCATCAGGAACTGGTGAGAAAGAAGCAGTTATTTAATTATATATTCACGTAAATGTATAGGTGCTGCTGGATTTCAGCCACTAAAACATCTGGTTCAGACTGGATGCTAGGCTGGTATGCAAATGCATGGACAGAAAACACTTGTGTTGGGAAATGCTCCAGAAAACAGGAAAAGTCTGAGAAGCAATTGTACCTCCAATAAATACAGCTATCTTTACATTACAAACACTGATGGTATTGGGAGGATTTTCCTGATCTACTTTTTAATTTTGTTTGGCTGTTGAGGTCCATATTGTATTTTGCTTTGTTGATATTTCTCTGCAGTGCATAATATAACTTGTTCATATTTTTTTTATAATGTAGAACATTTGCTGCATTTTTATAAACAAGTGAGAAGATCAATATTGAATTGTACAACTAGAGCAGGGCTGTGGCCCACTATCAGGCTGTGGCTTATTCAGAACCAGGCCCTGCAAGTGGCAGGCTAGCCCATACCTGCAAGCATGCGGCTCAACTTGCACAAGTCGAGATGCGCATGCGCAATGGCCCACCATTTGCGTGGCCAGGTTCCCTCTTCTCTTCCCCCCCCCAGCTAGGCCGCCAAGCCACAAAAGTTGGAGACCCTTGATCTAGAGTGAGTCTGCTGCTTTGACATAGGTAGCTGAAGATTGTAAATAAGATCCGGGATATGGACTGCTAAGCTTACAACAGCCCTTCTATGCACTGTACTCAAGGATTTCCATCCAAAAGTATGCACTGTGCTTTTAGCTAATAATTTTAACAGGTCATGAGATGAGATTGTTCAATAGGAGACTTCCCTTACTATAATAAAATTATAGTTGCTGTTTATACCTTTGCATTTTACTTCCTTTTACAGCATTAGCCCATACCCAGACTTCTGTGCATTATGATACTGGTATTCCTGACAGGGTTTTCAAGTTGTTAACTAAAATGCAAATGTCATATTGATGAACTTTTGGATGCATATACTATACACCTACTAGTTAATGTTGAGTTTGTTTGCTCTGTACTTAATGCAAAAACAATCTAGCTTTAATTATTTGCTGAAAATTATCATTAAATGTTCATTGCCATTGTGCATTAAGAGAGAGAAGCTTCAATTCAATACTTAAATATTTTTTGCTATTAGTTCTTGGCTTATTTTTAAATTAATGGTCCTGTGATCTTTGTAGGGCATCAGTGTTTCAGGAACAATTAAATCATGTGTACACTGTTGCCTTCATTATTTGTTTATGTTTATATTCTTTACAAATAATCACCCTCTTGACCACATTTTCCCCTAAGTTGTCTAAATGGCAGCATAGCATATAATTTTTGTATTTTTGTGGTTCTTAAAATTACTTAAGCAAGTAATTCTTGCTTAAGTTCAGTTTTTTAATATTTTCTTTCACAGAGAGAAAAATGAACAAACAGAATTTGATTTTAATACAGATAAGTATGATATTAGAATTCCTGCAGATTTGGATGAAGTAACAGGAAAAAGAGGATATAAAAAACAAGAGAGACAAGACCAGATTGTTCCTGAAAGTGATTATTCATTACGAGTATGTATATTATTCGTATTTTAAACTATAACTTGCAGTACAATATTCCTCAGTATATTTGTTACTTCTTGGTAATTGGCTGTATAAATATTTGGCTTTTAAGTGGAATCCAATTGACATTCTTTTAACAGAAGGATTCTTTCAAGAAGGAAATAAAAAATGAGATAAAAGGTTTGCATAATATGTCTAATCTTTTTTTTTATCCAAAGCAAAATTACTACAATTATGTTTCATAATAGATGCTAATAAAAAATGCAATATGAACAGGTAAAACAAAAACTGGTGTAAACAATGTAATAATTAAATAACTTATAGCCATGATGGCGCAGTGGTTAGAATGCAATATTGCAGGCTAATTCTACTGACTCCCAGGGGTTCAGTCCTCACAGGCTCAAGATTGATTTAGCCTTCCATCTTTCTGAGGTAGGTAAAATGAGGACTCAGATTGTTGGGAGTAATATGCTGATGTAAATTGCTTAGAGAGGGCTATAAAGCATTGTGAAGGAGTATATGAATTACCATTATTCCAAGATGGCTTTCTGCTGCTGGTGATTTGAAGAAATGACAATTTGATTTCTGTGCCTTTCATATTATCAGAATAACTATCTCATTTTTATTAAGCAATTTTTTTATTCACGTATGTAGATGAACATTTAATTATTGTCTGTCTCTATTCTTACATTACTTACATTTTTATAACTCTATTTTAGATTATAGTGGATTACAAGTATAGTCTTGTCCCACTTTGGCTGAACAGATTTTATATTGTCAATAGTATATATAAATTGATTAATTTGTTCCTACAGTATCCATCATGAGGCACACGTAACTTTGTTTTTAATCATTTGTTAGTATCTAAAATCTGATTTATAAAAATGCAAAAATCTAGACAGAATTTCAGTTACATGTTTTGTGAACTTTATAATTATGAATGAGTTATTGTAAATTGCTCTGATTTCTTTTGAGATTTTAGAACTTGAGGAAGATATAACTATACACTTTCATTTGTTTTTCAGGCTTATTGCAGTATTTTATATTTAAAGCCAAGGATGCAGATCATTATAAGAGGACAAAAAGTACAAACACAGTTGGTTTCCAAAAGTCTTGCCTATATAGAACGTGATGTTTACAAGCCAAAATTTTTGGCTGTATCCTTTATGATTATGTGCTTTTGTATGTTGACTACGAAAAGATAATCTAGAGCAATATATCAATCTGTGTCTCTCCCTATTCCTACCCACTTTCAGGCCATATGATATTTTTTCTGGAATAAAATTTGGTCAGAAATGTTCTCCTTTGTATAATTATATTGATTTTGTTCAAGCATACTGTATATTGAAATAGCCCCAGTATTCTGAATTGTTTATGTGGAATTTTAACCTCTAGAATACATAATGTTGGTGAATGATCATGTTATTCTTCAAGAATTGATATAATATGTAGCCCAATAATTTAAATTCCAGCAATCTTTAAACGTGCACAAATATTTTGATACAAAAAAATCTTTGGAAGTTCTGGATATAAGAAAGCAATCTCCAAATGAGGAATTCACTCCTACAGTCAACCAGGATAAATGTTATGGCCAAATTAATCATTTCTAAGATTCTACTCAAAAAGCAGAACTTAGTTTATTTGTATTTATGATTAAAACAACGGCTTCAATCTCCTATAATTCATTTGGCTAAATTTTAAGCATCCTCTTATTCTGAACCCATTGGTCTCCTATGTATCTAGTAAATGTAACAAATCAGAGGTCTAAAAACAGAAATATTAGAATGTGCTATTGTATAAAATCCTTTTATATATAATTCTAATCTCAAGGTTCTTAAAGCTGTATTAATAAAATAAGCTGTTTTCAATTATAATGCTTTGTATTAAGAATTTTAAAGATTTTTTTAAAGACTGCTTGCAAACTGAAGTTCTAATTTTATAAAATATTTCACACTGACTGATAATTTTCAAGTAAGAAAAGTTAAATTCACATATTTTTCTTAACATGCACAAATAAGCCCAAAACAGTGCGAATTACTTTTGGATTCAACTGCCGAAATAAAGATCATTATGGGATGATGATGTACCATAGAAACAGGTTAATCAAAGCTTATGAAAGAGTTGGTTATCAGCTAAAGGTGAGGCAGAGGCATATAAAATGCTTTTATTATCTATATTTTCAAATTGTCAATATAACAAGACTTTTTAGAATAGAATTGATGTAAAGTACAGGTAATCCTTGGCTTACAACAGTTCGCTTAGTGAAAAAAGTGACTTATGACCATTTTTCACACTTACAAATATTGCAGGATCCTCATGGTCATGTGATTTACATTCAGATGCTTGACAGCTGGTTCATATTTATGACGATTGCACTGTGCTGGGGTCATGTGATCCTTTTTTGCAATCTGACAAGCAAAGTCAATGGGAAAGCCAGATCCACTTAACAACTGTGTTATAATTTAACAACTGCAGTAATTCATTTAACAAATGTGGCAAGAAAAGTCATAAAATGGGGCAAAACTCACTTAACAAATTTTTCACTTAGCAACAAAAAAATTGGGGCTTAATTCTGGTCGTAAGTCAAGGACTACCTATAGTAGTTTTAAAGTCAGTCTTATTTTAAAACTCTTTTAAAATTTCCTTCAGTATCTTGATAGTCCCTGCTCAATGAACAAGTAGTAGCTGTGGCCTGGAGGCCTTTGTAAACTTAATTTTAGTTGTGCCAGTTCCTGGATTGGGAGTGCTGGTTCAGTGCCAATCATGCCCTAGTCACTTCTTAACTACTGCAGAGCTGCTTATCTTTTCATAATGCAATAAGACAGGTATTTAAGGGTACATTTTGGTGTGTAATCCAATATCTCACAAATTGTGATGGTGTCCTCTTAGCTTCTTCTTGAGTTCAAGAAGCTTATTGTAATGACCTATATGGCATCGGATCAGATTATTTACAAGATCATCTCTACTAAAGACATCTGCCCATCCTAGCCAGTCTAATAGTCTGAGCTCAACTATGGATCTTTTTCCTTGAAATAGTAACTTCTAATAGTACCCCAAAGATGACCCTTTAATGTGGCAGCATCAGCTCTTTGGGATGTTACCTTCTCCATCCCAATGTTTTGGATGCCCCTGACCCATTATAAATGTAAATATTTCCCCAGGTACTGCAGCTGGGATGAGTAGATTCCCACAAGGAGATGGTATGAATGTGAACCCGGTCTCTTATTATTAATACTTGTTTTTTATTGCTATTTTTATGTTGTAAGCTGCCGTTGTTGCATTATTTGACATTGTTAATTGTTCGTATAAAGTATTTAATTAAATTAAATAGATAAATAAACAAGCTTTTACAAAGAGCAGGCAATATGGTAACTGTTCCAGATACTTCTGTCAGCATAGCCAGTAACAAAAAATTGTGCCAGTTGTAGGAACCAGGTTAGTGTATTTTTCAAAACATACCTTTTTAATAAAATGTTTTCAGTATGTGGAAAAGTAATTTTCTGTTTTTCATTTTTCTGTATTGCAAATTCTTCTGTCTTGCTTGAGTTTATCCAAACCAAGAAAAACAAGATAGCTATCAGTCCAAAAATATTTGCTAATCTTAATTTATGTATATTTTTGCATGCATCTCTGTTTAAATAAATTGTAAGTAGTTTTAATAAAATAGGAAAAACAGTCCATTTTTCATATATTACATTATAATTATATAATTATAATTATTTCACAATTTTGAAAATTGAGCTAAAATATGCAAGATCAACCAATGGATTGCCATAATCTTGCCACTAATAAAATCTTATTCTAAACTTATACTAATAAGAATAATCTTATTCTTGTGCTATGTTATACTAATAAGTACACAGGATGGCAAATTCTGCATCCTGGAACATGAATACCAAGACTTGTCATGTTTGTTTGATTCCATAAATGGTACTTAATTCTGTTTAATCTGACAATAACAACTTAAACTACATTGATAATTTAAACTGGCCGTTTTAAAGAGACTAGGTGTTCTTTGCTAGTTACAGAGTATTTCTGGAAATTCATTCTCTTAGAAGTTCATTTTAGATTAGATTTAGTAAATGGTTAGAAAATGAAAAACATAGTATCTGATATGTATTTAAATATACAAATTAAATATTTTATGGTCTGTCAAGAATTATATGTCATTCTTCCTTTGCTTCTTTCCATTCCAGCCACTTTCTGGAAATCTTGGTGGTCTCCCAAGTTTTCTGAGGTTAAAACTGATGGAGTTATTACATGTGCCAATTGAATTCTTTGTTACTGTTTCACATTGTGGTGGCATCTGTTCAAGATCACCTTTCAATATCATTGTTTTATAGAGGACCAAGATGTAGCTAGATGTATGTATTTATTGAAATCATCTTGAGAGACAGGTTCTCTTGAATAAAATACAAACATTATAGGAAAATTCTCCAAGGTCAAATACAACACATAGGAAAAAAGGAAAACACCATTTTTCTAGAAAGAGGATTGAAAATAGAGATTAATAATATAACCTTTGTACAATAGGACTACTTTCATTCAATAATTTATACTTCCCTGATTTTTTGTACTAGTATCATGAAATACTTACATGTTCTGTTTTAAAATTCATTTCCAGAATCTCAGATATTCAGTTTTATTATTCATTGTTCAAGATGTCAATGTTCAAGACCGTCTAGCTACGGAGACGTCGGCGGTCTGGCTGTTTATGCTCAGATGGGCCTGCTGCTCACATACCTGGCTCCCTGCCATGTGACGTCGGCCCTGCCTGAGCTCCTCGAGGTTATAG
>JANHFJ010003606.1:200427-210563 GCA_032468195.1 Cerberus rynchops
TTGAAAAGTAGTATTTAAGTGTCACTTTCAAGTGTATATAATAAAAATTTTTCCTACACTTTGTTTTTTTTCCTATCGCAAAACATAATCTATTCTGTGGATAACCCTTGTACAAATCAGGAAGACAGATGTGCCTTTTAGTTTTTGGCCAGGTAAACATGTGTGGCCTGCACACATATGTTTAGGTGTTTGTGGTGGTGATGGTGATGACAATGGCAATGAAAACAAAGAGAGTGATGTCCCAAAGGTGCTTTTTCAAAAGACAGCTGGACTTTGTTTTTCCTTGAAGACATTTCACTTCCCATCCAAGAAACTTCTTCAGATCTTCAGCTTCTTGGCTGAGAAGCAAAATGTCTCCAAACAAAGTCCAGTTGCCTTTTGAAAAAGCACCTTTGGGTCAACCATGACCTGGATGACTGAGAATCTCCATAGACAAAAACAGTGATGATTTATTTTCACAGTATATCTTGCCTTCCGTCCAAGGTCTAGCTCAGCAACTCTCTGGAATTTTAAAATGATGATATTCACATACTGAATTAGTTACTTTGCTTGTTTTAATGAAAACCTCTTTGTTGGTTGGTGACCTGCCAGTCCACTGTTCTTCAGGATAAAGGCTGAAGTGCAGGCATGAAAAAATTGGCATGCTATGGCATCAGTTGCTGCCCTTTTTAATCAGTCTACTTAATCCATGGAACAGTCATATAAAATAAGCCAACATGCTTCCTTTGAAAGAAGCAATGTAAATGACTGAACTCTCACATAACACGTTCAACAAAAAGTTGGAAAAAGGTATGAAACATATGCAGAAAACAATTACTCATCTTGAGTAGATCACTACTTTGCTTATACTTTGAAAAATGGGAGGGGGAGCCTCATGTGGACTAATTAACCACCCACAATCCTTCTCTGTCCTGTTTTGCTACTTAAAATTAAAAATGATTTGTTTAAATGATCATAACATTTAAAAGAGACAGAGATGGAACAAGAATGAGAACAAGAACTTTGCTTTAGTTTAGTTTAACCTGATGTGTTTTTTGGTGACTCAGAAAGGATAAGAATAATATTCTCTCTTTTTCCCCTGACTATTTTTTGCTAGCCTTTATTAAAGCTTAAACATCTATTCAGGGCATTTTTAAAATGTTCCCTTTGAAAGAAAGGGAAGGCAATGGAGATTCATGAGAGTTTTTAACCCTCTCTAATATCTATTTATGTAAAATGTTCATTTTGCAGTTAGCCCCAAATCAGCTGAAGCAACTCTGAATCTCAATATTGTATCCATTGAAAATTCAGAATTATTTTTCCCTTCTGCTCATAACTATTTATTTTTTAGACTTTTTATCCCACCTTATAAATTAACTAAAAATGGTGAACATACATAATATTCTTTCCTCTTCCTATTTTCCCCACAACAACAACCCTGTGAGGTGGATTGGGCTGAGAGAGAGAACGACTGACCCAAAGTTACCCAGCTGGTTGTTATCATGCCTAAACCAGAACTAGAACTCTCCCCTAATTTCTAGGCTTCACCAATACACCAAACTGGCTCTTGTTTCCCAAGGCATTTATTAGGTAACATACAGTATAGTCCAGGACCAAACTATCTTTTAGATATACTCCTTTTCTTATATTTTCATTATTTAGGTAAAAAGGATCAGACTGTTGTCATATAACTATGTTTTGCAACATGACAATATATGATTCATATTGCAGTCAAATATGTTTACAAATGGATAAGATTCCATACAGTTCAATGAGACTGAGATAAAGGCATTGTTAATTAAACATGTCATAAAACTGTTTTAGGATCATTGTTTTATAGTAAAACAGAAGCTTATTTACATTATGCTTGTGACTGTCCTATTTATTTACGGGACCGCCTGTTGCCACCATCAACCTCCAGCTGACCTGTGCGCTCCCATAGGGTTGGCCTCCTTGGGGTTCCATCGATGGGGTTCCATCGTCGGGACGGTGTCGTCTGACAGCCCCGAGGGTACGGTCCTTTTCTATGGCAGCACCCTCCCTGTGGAATGAACTCCCTCCAGAGATCCGTATTATTACGGATCTCCGGTGTTTCCGACGTGCCCTGAAGACCCATTTATTTCAACTAGCCGGCCTGGCCTGATACCTGGGGTTTTAATTTAAATTTAATTTTATTTTAAATTGAATTAATTTAAACTAAATTTTAATTGTTCATATTTTAATTGTTTTTAACTGATTTTAATTGTAATTTAAATCATAATGATAATGTTTAATTGGACAGCCTTTATTTAATTATTTTAATAGGTTTTTAAATTGTTATTGTACTTATGTTTTTTACTGGCTGTGCATTGCCCCGAGTCCCTAGGGAGAGGGGGCGGTATATAAATCAAATAAAACTCAAAAACTCAAACTCAAACTACACACATGTATACAAATGTTTAGATATAAAGTTAAAGCATCAAAATGGTGCCATGTGAAGACATAACAACAAGTTTCAACATAAACATTTCTCTTAGATCTTTCCTAGCATTTGCTACAGCTACTGTTATATGAAGCGTAGTTATTTCTCTGGAATGCAAAATATTCTAGGTTCAAAATGTGGCAGAAACATTTAGATTTGTTTTATTTTCCTAAACTACTGGCTTTCTTCTTTACTACCCTTGACTGAAAACAGAGCAGAAATAAATTGTAATAACCCCCCCAAAAAACATTCCTGCTAGGAAAAGCATTTTTCATATCAAGGAAGTATTACGCATGTCATGCTAATGGGAAAAACCTGCTGTAACAGAAGATTGTCATTCAGGAAAAGCTGGGAAAGTGTGGTTGTTCCAGCCTTTGCAAAGTAGTCAAATTGCAAGGATTGGCCTAGAAAAAAGTGCTCACAGCAGCCAAACCAGGCAGCATTGCCTGAACCAACACTACTTAGAAAGTGGAAATAGGAACATCTGCATAATAATGGCATTAAGGGATGATGATGGGCAAGGATAAGGCAACGAGGTGTGTCCTTGCTCTCCAGCAATGGTTGCCAGCTCTCATTCTTCACATAGCAACCTGACAGAATAAGCCCCAAATCTTTCTAAGTGATTATTATGAAGTCCAGGTTAGTTGATCATTTGTGCTTCCCTCCCTCCCTGTAGGTGAAAGTCTTCAGTAGGATAATTCTGGAACACCAGGATGAAATCCATTGTCACTATCATTTCATACCTTTTTGCTCTTTGAAATAATGCATTTTGTTTTTGGAAAGCATTATTTGCATGTTCTCCTTGATTGGGCAGGTAATAGTGAACACTAACAGCATTGCTATTATTCTTCCTCCATTTATTTAATTTACATGTTCTCTATAGTATTACCAAGTTCATTTACTTGGATTCTTAAGCAAGTGTTAATATTTTTGACATATGGCACAATTCTATTTCATGTTCTATTAAGGAAAATAGTTTTTCTAGTTCAATCATGGAAAATCTCACCATATTTCTGTTACACCTATTGAATAATATGCCTGTCCCTGTGCTTTGAAGCACATTTTTCTTATTTCCCATATATATGTATTCACAATATACATTATGAAACATCTTGATAATTTTTTTAATGCAAAAGCTTCATCTAGTTTGCATGTGCCTCTCCATTTTGTTTTAGAACACGTACTAAATAATACAATATTGTTTGTATACAATATGAAGCACTGAACATACATCTGTCTTTATTAGCAATAAAATAAATTGGAATTTGAATATCAAAAGGATATATATATGTATTTTATCAATCACAGAAATGCTTTTGACTGCATAGTTTATTATGCATAGTTTATTGATAAACTATGGGCAGCTTTGCATGACCTTGGTATCCTAATATACCTGATCAGACTTATCTGATCACATAGAGTGAGAGTACTTTCTGGTGACACAGATTGGTTCAGGATCAGTAAAGGAATTAGACAGGGATGTATTTTATCACCATTTTTGTTCGATCTGTATGCAGAAGTGATCATGCGAAAATTAGATCTGGAACTGCCTGATGTTGGAGTGAAGATTGAGGGAAGAACCATAAATAATTTGAGGTATGCAGATGATACAACACTATTGGCTGAAAAGAAGGAAGACCTGGAAAAAATAATCTGGAAAATCAACGATGAAAGTGAATATGTAGGATTGAATCTTAACATTAGGAAAATAAAGATAATGACAACAGCTGCAGATGGACATGAGATGTTTAAAATCAACATGCAGAAAACTGAATTAGTTTGAGAATTTATCTTCCCCGGATCAAAAATTGTTCACAATGGTAGTTATACTCCTGAAATAAAACACAGGATAACCTTAAGCCGTACTGCAGTAGTTAATATGAATAAGATACGGAAAAGCAGAGATATTGACATAAACACAAAAAGCAGGTTAGTTAAAGTAATAGTCTTCCCTGATGTATGGGTATGAGAGTTGGACCCTAAGAATGGCTGATTGAAGAAGAATTGATGGTTTGAACTATGATGCTGGCATAAATTATTGCGTTATATCATGGACAGTCAGAGTAATAAACAGAGGTGCTAAATCATAAAACAGACACATCATTAGAAGCTAAAATCATAAATCTACGTCTTATCAAATCTGATAACAAAGATAAACATCCAATAACTGAAAGAAGCTGCTTGAAAAGGAGACCACTTGCCTATAAAGTCACCAAGAGTCAAACACAACTGAATGGTTAAAATAACAACAAATTGGAATTTGAAAAGCCAACATGGAGTATCTAAATACAACTATATTGTGTCAGAGTTTTCTCAGTTCATTGTTAAATTAATACCAATTTATATGCCAATTTATATCAATTTGATAATTATAAATTAACATTAATGTTAATATCATGCAATATATTTCTTCACCATTTCCTAAAAATTAATAGTTTTTTGCAGCAGACATTTTAACAAACTGGACAAAAATTAATGTAATGAAGAGAAAAATACTAGG
The DNA here is from genome assembly GCA_032468195.1 of Cerberus rynchops. Taxonomy (NCBI): domain Eukaryota; kingdom Metazoa; phylum Chordata; class Lepidosauria; order Squamata; family Homalopsidae; genus Cerberus; species Cerberus rynchops. The sequence continues at coordinate 205,368 of JANHFJ010003606.1, forward strand.
TTTTGACTCGGTGCCATCAAGAAGCATCTATTTTTTCTCTCTTTACAAATGTTATTTTTGTCCATACTAGGTGATCCATTGCAGTGGCTATTTGAAGATTCGACAGTATATGCTGGATATATCTTTGTACGACACTTGTTACCAAATTGTGGGATTGGTTGCTGTAGGTCAATCACTACCTCCAAGCGCAATTACTGAGATTAAACTTCATAGTAATATGTTTATGTTCAGAGCAAGTCTGGATTTAAAGCTTATCTTTCTGGATTCCAGGTAAGTAGAAAGTTTTTGAAACATGGTTAATCTAATTCTTTATCATCTTAATTTGCTCAAGACAGTTTAAAACATAAAATTTAAAACTATAAAGAAACAATAGAATGTATACAAAATTGAAGAAGTAATGTTCTCCTTGGATTGATTCAACTCTTACATGCTAAATCAAATTGTTTTAGTAATTTAATAATTGTTTATTGATAGTAAACATTTAATGTTTACTGATAGCAAAATGAGTTACCTATTTAATACCCACAACTGCTTTTTTAGCAGCTACATAAGCAAAACTGAATGTCTTCGCAGTTAACTGTATATCTGCCCTAAGAGTCTACTTGAGTTCACTATATATTTGAGTTCACTACATTGTTCTGAATTGTTCCAACATTAACATAATTTAGAAATAATGAGGGACAGTTCATTCATCATGATATGGAAGGGAGCTTTAGATTTTGAAAGAACCAATTGCTAAATGTTAAATATTTGAAAAGCTAAAATGAATTTGCCACAAATATTTGCCAAAATTATCTGCAAACTATCAAATATGCACTGTCATCATATTATTTTATTATTTTGCATTCTCAGTATTTGAAATTGTGTACCATACTCCAGAAAATCTTATATCTGATTACTAAAAAAATTAAAATAATTTACGGTTTTAAAATTATTAAAAAATAAATTAAAAGTAAAAGGGAGATAAGGGATTAAGTAAAATGAAGAAAAATACTAAAACTACTTGATTAATACTAAAACTAAATATAGTATTATATAAATATAAATAATATAAAACAAAATAAAAATAAAAATATAAAAACTCTATATATAGTTAAATAAAAAAACAGCAGCTCATTACAGAGCTGTCACTGCCACCTTGAGCGAGAGTTGTTAGTTGACTTAGACAGTTAACAAATAATAATATGCAGAGTTCTATCTCCCATCCCACTACTTAATGCATGAATATGCTCATGCAATTATTTTAAATTTTAAAATCTTTAAATTGTCTTTAGCTACTCTAGTTTAAAGTAGCATTTTGTCTTCTCCTAAAACAATTTTGTCATGAACATAGTTTAACATATTTCATTTATAATGCAGTTGATTATGTAGTTAGGATTATGAGCTGTCCAGCCTTTATTGGCTGTTTTAGACACCTCCACTCCAGTCACTAAACATTGTTCTCTATGGCGATTTTGATGTGTGTTGCAAGACAACACCGACTCTTGGCTACCCACATATTGCCAATCAGTGTTTTCCAAAGCATGTGTCCTCTCTTACACGAACTCCTGTCCATGCAAGACAGGTTGAACCAGGAGAGTATGGGCAGAGGATCAATGAGGCAATTGTTCAAGATAGGATCAAACTTCAGAGAGATCCATAAAAACCAATCCAAATATCAAGCTGAAATTCCCATCATAGAACACAGAATATAAGGTATCTGCAGCAGGGCAACATGATACAGATCTGGAGACAGGGAAGTTGTTCCAACAAGAGGAGGTGATCTGGAGTATGCTCTTAAATAGAATTCCTGGCTGTGCTCAATTAGAAAAGTTAATGTCATTCTTCTCAAGGACCGATGCTGACTGTTGCTGATTGACCCCCTTGAGCTGGCATGTGATTTAGGCCTTGATGATCTTCCAATGATAACAGGTAGTCCTCAACTTACCACAGTTCATTTAGTGACCGTTCAAAGTTACAACATCACTGAAAAAGTGACTTACGACCATGTTTCACACTTACAACCGTTGCAGCATTCTCATGGTTACATGATCAAAATGCAGATGCTTGGTAACTATCTCATATTTATGGTGGTTGCAATGTCTCTAAGTCATGGGATCATCTTTTGCAACCTTCTGACTAGCAGAGTCAATGGGGAAAGTCAGATTCAATTAGCAACTCTGGCAAGAAAAGTCGTAAAGTGGGCAAAACTTATTTAACAAATGTTTCACTTAAAAACAAAAAAATTGGGTTTAATTATGGTCGTAAGTTGAGGAGAACTGTAATGCTTCTTGGATATATTTTCTCTTTTAGAGTCACTGAATTAACGGGATATGAGCCACAAGATTTGATAGAGAAAACTCTTTACCACCATGTGCATGGATGCGATGTGTTTCACTTACGATATGCTCACCACCTTTGTAAGTAATAGGAAATAAATAATAATGTACGGTGGTGATATAGATGGGTTTTTAGTTGAATGTATATGTTATGGATATATGGATAACAATTACATGTGAAATACATAATTGCTACCAATTCTGCCCCTGTCTTCTACCCTCTTATATTCTCAATTTGTACATGAGATGTTATGTTCTGAGCAGAATCTTAAACAACCAATGATGTGAAGCAATGATCCCTTATTAGCTTAAAACAGTCTGCTTTTTGTGAAAGAAGGATTAGTACTGGTAGGAATTACTAAGAATTCTCAAGTGGTGGGTCATGTGCCTGTTGAATTATGATATAAAGAAAACATAGATGAAGTAGCCTATCTCACAAGAACAGTCCATTTAATAGTCTCATGGTATATCAGGAACTGGAGGTAATTAAGAAAATTAGGTTGATGGAATAAATAAATTAATACATTCAGTAGCCTTTTTGAATAGAGGCAATGGCAGTGAAGAAACACCCATACAACACTGTCCAACCTATTGGAATTATCTCCAAGAGAATTCTTTCATCGTATTCTGGACCACAGAGTTCGACTCCTTATAAGATACAGTGCTGATAGCTTCTTCACTGCTGCACCCTTATAATGAAAGGGAGAGCCATCAAACCCCTTTTTCTTTTTCTTCTCAGAACAAAGAGATAGAAAGATATTTAGAAAAGACTTACATGTATCTGTGTCAAAGATTAACAACGTCTGACCAGTTAATTTATTTCAAAAACCTCGGTCAGCATAATAAAAAGGAAGTTTTTTTCTAGAAAAATATATCGGAGATTTCTCATCTGATCAACTTATTTTAATGAAAAACTTAGATTGTTTTGAGAAGGATGTGGATTCCTGAAAGATTGCTGTGAATGAAATTGAATGGGGGTGAGAAGAAAATAAAATGTATTAAACTTAAATTTTCTGCAACCACAAATGTATTATTTCCAGTTTTTCTCCTCAATGTATTTTATGACAAAAAATTCCAAACACATTTCTGTTTTTGTTACATGAACATGCTTTGCAAAAACAATATAGGAGGCATTGTGAGGATATATAATTCAATTTTTTCTTTGCTATGACTTCATATTTTAGATCAATAATGTGCGTGGAATATTAATAGTACGTTCTGTGATGACAAAAATAATTGGCTGCTTTGAAACTGTGTTTTATACATATAGACAATAAGATATAAAAGAAGTTACCAAGGTAACCTAAAGTAATCATACAGCATATGACTTAAGAGTAAATATATGTAGTATTGTTATATTAATTACACAGTGGGTTTTGTATTAGAAGATTTGGGCAAAGGAAATATTTATATGTAAAAACCAAAATAGAGAATTATGTTTCTTTTCTTACTTGAAAAAGTTCTATGTATATTCTATTCGATTCTCTTCTTAAAAAACAAAAAGAACAGTCTTACTTGAAAAGTTACAAGTTCTGTAATTTTACAAAAGCCAAGAGGCTTTGGACCAGGCAGAACATAAATCTAATTAAACCTTTTTAATGTTTTTATAGTGTTGGTGAAAGGACAAGTCACAACCAAGTATTATCGGTTGCTGTCAAAAAATGGTGGCTGGGTTTGGGTTCAGAGCTATGCCACTATTGTACATAATAGCCGCTCATCAAGACCTCACTGCATAGTGAGTGTCAATTATGTCCTAACGTAAGTCCTCATTTCTTGCAGTTAGATGTTGACAAATGTATAATTGTAGCTCCTTTTTATCTTTTCATTTCTTAAAGGGTTGATAATTAAAAATACATTAAATTGTCATGGGACAAGATATAGGAATGACAATAAACCATTTTTGGTTCTAGTATCATTTATTGTTTATTTCAATGCCTGCTTAGATAAGCAGCTATCAACTGCTTGTTAATATTGTCCAGGGGGAATGTAGTTTCTTTTCTGCTTCTGGCAGAAAAAATCTCAATCTTTGGCTAGGTTCTGAAAAATCTTTTACTTTCAATTATCCTGCAGTCATAATTTTGTAGCCTGGCTGTTTCAGCCACTTTATGAATTACTGTCAAGGTTCCAAGTAATGGACCCAATGCCCTGTCATCCCTGAAGCCATTTTGGGAGCATATTCAGGGCTGCCACTAACATGTCATTTCATTCCTTCTTTCCCTCCCTATCTCCTCCCCCCTGCTTTTCCTTTAGCTACATCTTCAATTTTCTAATAGGTGGGAGCTTTTGTGCATCCCCAATATCTTATTAATACTCAATACTCCCAAATATCTCTCATGATCTTTTTTTGTTTTAGCAAAAGCAAGTAAGTTTGTTTTAGCCAAGCAAATAAGGTTCTACATATAATTTGAGTCAGCATACACTTTTGTAAGAGTCACATATAGACTAAATAAGCCAAATATTTTTCTTTGCTGGCTTGCTTGATAACAGAAATACATTGTGGCAGGAATTAGACATGTTGGTTCATGAGTTGTATTCTGATTGTTGGTGATATAATTGGGGTGTAAATAAGTAGGAACAGGAGTTGAATTCAAAACACTAAAAGTTTATTGCATTCCGTCTATACACAAGAAACAATCTGATCTACTGACAGTCAAGGAAAATTGTTGCTAGATAAGAGTCAACAGAATTCACAGGGTCTGGACTTAGATCCTCAATGGTTGTGTAAGGATTCCATATGAATGATGCATTTGATCCCTTCTACCTTTGGGCTCCACTTCACAATTTCCTACAGTAACCTGAAGGGAATAACATGCATACTAAGATATAATGGGCCACAGAGTAGTGCCAATTTCCTAATATTCCAGAAAAAAAAAGCGGG
>JANHFJ010003606.1:253923-267913 GCA_032468195.1 Cerberus rynchops
CCAACTATCCCTAACTTATTTCCTATCCTATCCTCCCATTTTGTCTAGACTTACTCTCCTGCCCTACTATTAATCGCGGTCACGGGCGGTCGTGTAAGCATTTCACTGCACATCGTACCATATATGACTGTGTATGTGACCAATAAAATTTGAATTTGATTTGATTTAGTTTATATTTTATATTAATAGTACTGCCAAGCCTTGGGTTCATATACTCTTGGCGCTTTTAATTTTGATTTACTATGAGGAACATAAATTTAGAAGCTTTTCTTTTATTAATTAGGATTAATAAACTAATAAACTAAGATTAATTAGATATTGCTAGAATTTATTACATTTAACTTTAAGCAAGCTTAAAGCAAATTTTTTTCACAAGTTTTGAAAACTGACTGTTTTTATTCTATAGTACTTAAAATTAACCATAGTTTAATATTTGGGTGTAATGCTTAGTGGTTTAGGGTTAAAAGTGAAAAGGCAAAGTGTAATCCCCTTGACAGAATAAATAAACTATGTTTAAAAGTCGATACTGTTTTCAAAGATGCAGGTGTCCTGATGGTCACAGAACACAAATAAATAAAATCCAACAGTCAAATTCAAGGGCACAAAGTATCAAGACACTTTAACAGCAATATTTAAGCCACTTCAACAAAAAATAAATAAAAATAAAGCTAATAATCTATAAATAGATAAAATGCAAATATTCCTGACAAATGTACCTTTCTTTTTATGTACTGACAGCATACAGTATACACCAAAGACAAATTCCTTGTGTGTCCAATCACACCTGGCCAATAAAGATTCTATTCTATTCTATTCATATATGAACACATCACAATCATGATAATTAAAATGAATATACCATTCAAGAATGTTTCATATAGGTAGCGATTAAACTAGTTGACTAGGATATATTTAACTAATGATTATAAATGAATGAGTTACTAGGACATAACTGAAATATATTTTACTTTTCAAATCGTTCAAACAAATTGAAAAATATATTCTTTTCTTTTAGTTCTAGTCCCCCATGATAATAAAGCAAATATGTATTTTAAAAATCAGAAAATATTGTTTTTCTTAGAGAAATCAGTTCCTTAGGAACAAAATAGTATAAATATAAAACAATAAATGAGTCTGTGAAACCTACAAACCAATTCATTAACCTTACATATTTTAACCAAATACATTTTGAATAAAAATAATTTAGTGCTGTTTTAGAAATAGGTAATAAGGTAGTCATACATAACCTCTTTAAAATTATTTGACACACTTCTATATTTTTATCAATATTAAGACTGTTGCCTGCATCCATAAAGTTGCTATTTTACAGAATGATGGCTTTATGTAAATATATAATCTATTTAGCAATAAAAGTTAAAGTAAACAGACTTGTTCACCCTATTTATTAATAATCAATAATTCCAGTCATGTTTTGATGCATCCTGACTTTTCCATTGCAGATATTTAAATAATCAAGACTTCTATTGATTGCATCTCAGCATTACAGTAAAAATCTGTATATCAATGGAAGAGAATATTTGTAATTCAGGGTTGAACTGTGGGGTCCTTGGTGCTCTCTGAGCTTGGTTATCTTCTTGCAGACATTTCATTACCAAGTTAGATAACATTAACAAAAAACTTACCACTTATTTTCAATAAATTAAGTCCAAAAGAAAATACTGCATTTTTTTTGCCAAGCCTCTCTCCCTCTCCCTTCCTCCCTCTCTCATAGTGAAATTAATGTTACTGCAATCACTTACCCATCAAGAAGATTCATTGTAGTTGTTGTAACTTCTGAAAACAAGACTATTTTCCCCAAGACTTTGGTATCAAGGTTTTGTTTATATCTCGCAAAACTAAAATTTTCAGATGAGAATGCTTCTGTATCAGTAACTACTGGAATGAGCAAAGGTGTTATTTCCATATTTTCAGTGCAAGATGATACAAACTTAAGAGACACCTTGCTCGATGAGATTAATCCTTCTGTGACCGTATTTTTTCTGAGCCATTCTAAAAAAGTATTGTGGAGAACCTATTTGATATAAAATAAAATTATAAGACAATATAGAATACACATATCAAAAATAAGACTTCATTTCTGTTTCCCAAAAGGATGTGAACCCACATTAACTTCTTAATAAGTACTTGATTTCTCTGCTTAATATTATATGAATGCATTTTGAAAAGCATTTGGCCCACATGATTAATTGGGATAAGTCCCACCTATTTCCTTTGGGCTTAAAATATACTTATTAAAATGGGTTTTGCAATTTCTATTGATATTAATTACTTAGAATTCTATATTCTCAAAAATATTTGTAAATGTATGGAAATAAATGTTAAATATTTGAGAAAATATTGATTTGCATGTTTATAGTAGATTAACATTGATTAATTTGTGGAGATAAAATTAATGTTATTAAAATGAATAATGTCCTTCATCTGATTTATACTTTGAAAGGCATTCCAATGTTACTTCCAAATAAAATCTTACTGTTGTGTTGATTTAAATTCAAATAATCTGGAGTATATCTGTCTTTGACTACCTCAGAGATGGGTGGCTCAAAAATGTGATAAATAAAAATATAAGCACCTACAGTTACTGAAAGTGAGTGGGCAGCCATATAAATTATATATAAATAAATTATATATAATTAAATAAATAAAAAAATGGATGATTATGATGACATTCCTAAAAGCTTATGAGACTTTTATATTGCAAAATTTGGGGGGGATGGAATGGATACCTTGACCATTGTTTGTGATCAAGTTATGGCATGGTGACTGTAAATGTCATTTATAGGTATATTATTTATTACATATAACGAACTCTGCATATTATTTTATTAACACTGCCACTTATGATATACTATTATTAAAGTGACAATTAAAGTAAAAAATAATACGAAAAGAAGCCAACACAGAGGTCAATGATTTTAATAAATATTTGTATGGCAAAAATAATACCTTAAATTATCCCAATTCTGTCTTCTTAGCAGGGATGAGGAGCCTATGCCCTTCCAAATTTTACTATTATTACAACTCACAGTATTCCTTATTATTGGACATTTATTGTGGGAAGTGGAGTCTATGTTTCAGCAACATCTATAGCTAAGAGTTTCCCAAACTTTTCTAAAATACTTAAACTTTAAGAGAAAAAAATCATTCAACATTTACCAGACAGTCAAACTGGGACTGCTTCTAAACTTTATTTCAGTTTTATGCTCTCATTAAAGGCATGTTTGCAAACATGAAAGGCATAGCATGTGCACATGATAGAAATATAATGTGTCTTATGTTACAGGTGAATCTGCAATCCTCAGCTTTTCTAACAGGCACTCACTCGAGTTAATTTTCTGTCACTTGGTGCTATGAGAGCAGTCTGGAAACAATCTCTTCAGCAGTTGCTCTTACCAACAAATAGTTTATTTTAAGAAAGTGGTTAGGTCAAAGGCTAAATATTGTCATAAGCTGAAAACACGCAATCTGAAATACTGTATTGTGATAGCATTTCATATGTTGCATATTCACAGAAATGCTTAAAACCTACTGAAACATGTTTCATTCTACTTACTGGAACAAATTGTATCTGCTATTAACTTCTTTTCAGTATTTTATATTGTCCTCAGGTAATCGGAATAAAATAGCACCTTGCCTATATCTTATGTTTGAAAAGAAACTTTGATTTTGGCTTTTAGCAGTTAACAGTTTCAGCTGATTTTCAGTTACAAAGATTGCAGAATGTCACTCTACAAGTTCAAGATTACCAGAATAATTTCAACCAAACTAAATAGCATTGCATAATATAGTTAAACTCTGACACAACAGATCTTCCATTTAGGTGACCTTAAATACAATATGTTAAAGTTTCACCTGGATATTTTAGCAAAACAACAGATAACTTAGTTGATTTCAAAATATTCTGGGCAAGGAAATTTATGTTTGTTGAAGTTATTTATTTCAATTCAAGCAGTCCTTGTTTAATGTCTATTTATTCAGCAACTATTTAAAGTTATGACATTGCTGAAGGACGGAACACACAACTCCTCAAAGATGCAATGCTCTTGCATTGCTCCCACAGTCATGTGAACAAAATTCAAGCCCATCTGAATTTAGGTAGCCTGCCTATTTGCTGCTGCCAGCAAACCATTACCATGCCAGCTGGGACCTTTTTCCAATCTGCCTGCTTTCATACTGGGGCAGGGTCTTCTCTTATGTGCCAGTTAGGGCCTTCTTTTGTAAAAAACTTCAGCCAGCATGTAAAAGGCAGCTCTGGCTGATACAGTAATGGCATGCAGTGCAAATGACAAGGTAGTGGCATGCAAGGCTGGGCAGCAGCAGCAACTGGCAGCCGTGGGTGAATGGACATCAACAAGAGCAAAGATGGGGCAGAGATGGGTAAAGGGCGGTTGAGGTAGTGGCAGTCTCTTAGCTTTTTCTATTGCTTGGTTTGAGCGGGTCCTTGCATAACTACTGCATGGAATTTACTCAGTAACAGCAAATAGGATTGCTGGAATAGCTGTCATTAAGAGGACCAGTCACATATTTTTGCTTAGTGATTTCATTGGTTAGCAATAGAGTTGCTGATCCCAATTAGGGTCGTTAAGTGAGGACTATCCACACATCATTTATGTAACAACTCAGGGCAGAAACATTATAAATAAATATAAACAGCAATAGCACTTATATACTGCTTCGTAAGTGCTTTACAGCCCTCTCTAAGCAGTTTACAGAGTCAGCATGCTGCCCCCAATAATCTGGGTCCTTATTTTACCGACCTCAGAAAGATGGAAGGCTGCATCAACCCTGAGTCAGTGAGAATTCAACTGTTGGCAGTCATCACAATTAGCCTGCAGTACTGCATTCTAACCACTGCACCACCATGGCTCTTAAATGATGTATTTTTGTATTTATTAGACATTGAAGGATAACAAATAGTTCTTCCCTCCATGGTCATTAAATACACTTAGTACCAAAACAACCCCAAATCTGAAAACTGGTATAAACCATTCTTTAATCTATTCTTCCTACTTTGTATTTCATTTTTAGATTTTTATTTTTATTTTTGGTTTGGCAATCTGTATTATAGTTATAAATATTTGATCTGCTCTGACAGCTTATATTTTTTTTCTTATTGGGAAATTTCACTGGATGTTATGTTTTCAAAAATACAACTTTATTCTTCCTATCTCATTTGGGAGTCTTTAAAGCAATTTGTCATATCTACAGTTAATGTCATCTACAGTCAAATTAAATGTTTATAGACAGTTCCATGCAGAACTAGTTTAAACATTACACGTTAAAACTTTTCATTTGTTTTTATCCTTTTTCCTGATGAAACTTCTCTCAATGCCTGAAAAATTGGTGAAAAGAAATGAAATAAAATAAAAAATTTAAAAATCCTGTCATTTTTGTTTTTTCAATGAACAGATCCTTCTTGAATGAATCTGGAGGTCACTTTCAGAAAGTGGAAGAATGATTTCAGTCAAACATAATCTATAACCACTCATATGCTCAGTGGCACAGTTGTACCTTGCAGTCAACTGATATACTTTCCAGAGATCAAGAAAAACCATTGTATTCTCATCTAAAAAAGTATCAGGAGCAAATTATGACTCTCAAGATAAGGTGTCACTCTTAGTAACTGCATCTTTACATTATTTCAAAAACATATATAGATCTAATCTGCTCTAAAACTTTCCAGTTGCATTCCCATATAATCTTGAATTAAAAAACTGGGAAATACTCAAAGCTAACATTTTTTTTCAAGGGACCAAATAAAGAGCTGGTTGAGATGGTGCATGCATGGGCTTCCAGTTGTTTAAGTGATCAGCAATAGTTGATACAGTTGCAGGTTTCATATTTAATTCTTAAATAATCCTGCATTGATGAGTCTTTTTATCAAGAATGTGTGAATAGGTAGTGCTTAATGTTTCCAATGAAATAAAATGAACCAAACTTTAAGTTTCCTTAAGAACCTCCTGTCTTAGGAGACATCATATTCATAGAAAACCTATTCTAGAGGTCTGGGCTTCTCAAAAATAACATGACTTATATTAAATAGAGTTGCACTGAAAGAATGAATTGCACTGAACCATGCAGAACTATCTTGTACAAATGGAGATCTCCACTCAGTGGTGTGCTGACAAATATGTAATAATTGGTTCTGTTGTCTTTATTACTGCCACTGTGTTATATCGCTAGCTGCCAAACAGCTGATTGGTGCACTAGGCCTCACAGCTCAGCTCTCAAGTGGCTCACAGAATTCCAGATAATTTTAAAATTGGCTCCTGGGAGCTGGTGTGAACTGGCTATAACACTTCACTCTCCATCCTAACACAAGTAAAAACAAAACAAAACATTTTGTTTTTGAAAATGCTGATTATTGCAAGCAGGAATTTTTTTTAAAAAAATTCAGCAAAAAACTAAGGCCTATCAACTGATTTTGTCTAAAATGAAAAGCAGTCAAATTAAGAACACTTGCTTAAAACAATTTAAACAACTAGTAGGCCTTTGAATTAATATGAGAATTCTATTAGAATGGCCCTAACAGAAAACGTGCCTTTTTAAGAGAAAATAAAACTTCCAATACATAATACTCAGAGACTACAGACTTAGATGTTTAAAATAAAAGAAGCATTCATGAGATCAAAGAACCATCTTCCATATTTTTATGTAACCTGTCTTTTAACCAATTCCAACTTCTATGAAAGGACAAAACAAATTAAAAGTTCTGTAAGAAAAAAGAAGCAAAATCATCCTATATTACTTATATTGGATACAAGTTTCAGCTTCTGGCAATCCAAAATGATTTAGAAGACATAAAGCTTGGATAAAATGCAGCATTATAGAGATAATTTGTAGTCTGTGTCCTTCCACCAATCAACTAGTTGTGAATATATTTCTTTGTGAAATGTTAAAAATATTACAGAAATAAGAAATGCTGTTTGTCAGAGCTCCGTCACCATCCTTGACCAGAGCAAAGAAGAAGACTTGTCCTTTTTTTAAAAAAAAATTCCAGAAAAACTCTCTCCCTCTGTGTGAGTGTGTGTGAAAAAAACTGGTAAGGAATGGGGACTTACACCTCCTCAACAGGTTGCTCCTCTGAGGAAAGCTGTAACAACTAGAAACCCTAAAGCAGATGATAATTTTACTTCAAGAAATCTTCTATTGCTGTGGAAATAGATGAACTCTTTAGCCAGGAAGACTGTTATTTCTTTAATTTGCTTTTTGTGTTGTGTTCAATCCAATTTTCTATATCTCACTGTACCATGTAAACTTAGTAGTTTGGAAATGTTTCTCATTAAATTTCCAGAAATTATGAGAGATATTTTGGAATTTTCCTTTTAAATGAAAAAGTGTTATTGCTAACACAGTATAGGAAACTATAATTTCTTTAGCAATATTTACAATTTGTATGTTAATATTTAAGGCTTATATTTTGTTCTTTATAAATAAAATGTGATTTTGCTAATCTCTGGTGATATTGGTTTATCTCACCATGATAATCTTGTAGTAACATGTCTCTATTACATGGCAGGATAGCGCCATTTTTAAATATTTCATTTCATTCATCTTTTAAAAACAAATAGGCAATAAAGGATATGAAATCTCTCTCTCAAACGTCAGGGTTATGGAAGGACACTAGGTGAGGTGCCTCCAGAAGACAGATGATGGCAATAGAAAACGGCAACCACCAGTCTAAAGAAAAAGGTACGTGTGAACAGCCAGATGGCTTTTCAGAATAAAAGTTTAGAAGTCTAGTTTCCTGTAGATTCAGTCATTTAATTACAGAACTTTTTGTTTAATATGAAAATTCCCTAAGACTATGTAACATAGCATGTAGCGTTGTTTGATTTAAATATTTTCTAAAATTTAAATTTAAAATTTGAGCTACTTCAAACTTTCAAAACTGTAAATGCAATGACTGATTAATACTATTATTTTTTAAAAAAAAACAATTAAAACTAAATTTAATTGTAGAAATTAATTACTTTAAATTACTATGCACCATAGAATTATATTCTAAGGCAGCTCAGAGGTGCCATCTTGTGGTAATTGTTTTCAACAAACGCAATGATTTTTTGAATGTGTATGAACTGCTTAAATTCCAATCATATATTTTACAAATTTCTAAGAATATCATAAAATATATAAAGCTAATAAAATATTTTTTCAATGGACAGTCAAGTAATGCTGCATCTTTCAAAAATATTAAGGCATATGGTTTTACAGATTGAAATTTGTTTCAGCTAATGTAAACGTCAATTTAATGACATGGTTCAGGAATTTGTGTAACAAAATTGCTTAGTTATTCATCATTTCCAAAATTAATTTCTGCTTATTAACAATGGCTTGTATGGCTCATAAATGTCTTCTGCAATATAGTTCTTTCAAATAAATTTGTATTAATTATTATGTTTAGAAAAGATGGGCAAATGGATGGAGTAATTGTTAAGAAACAGAGATGCAGACTGAAGTAGCGAATAGCATAAGTAGTAGATAGTTTTGCTGCAAGGAGTGATTATTAAAAGAAGCAAAAGAGATATGCATACAACCATGTTTTTGTTTGCTTTGTTATATAGAATTGAGAGTTAGAATATCAGGAAACACATAAAAGCTATTTAAATTTAATCCATGTTTTGTCTGATTGTTTAAATATAGTTTGGAGATCAATTCTATTTTTTCTCTTTTTAGGTTGTATGCCATTAGGCATGTGGGTTCCTATTTTAAGTTCAAAATTTCCTCCCTCTCACAGGCTGATTCCACATGCTGGCTGCTAGGGAACAGATGGCCCAGAAGGTAGCTCCAGTCAACATTCAGAAAACATTCAGAAAACTCATACAAATATTTTTTAAAATGTCACACAACTCCTCTTTTTAGAACTTTCTAGTTTTCTGGTCTGGGCAGCTTCAGGCAACCTTAGGCTCTCAGTGGTAAGAAGAACAAGGGACTGTGAAGAGCTTCAAAGGGATCTCTGCATGTTAGGGGAGTGAAGGTTAAAATAGCAGATGCGAACAAGGGTAAAGTGAGGCACATTGGTGCCAAAAATCCCAACTACTAATAGAAGATAATAGTATCAGATCTAGCTGTGATTGATGAAGAAAGCTATCTTGGAATAATGGGAAACAGTTCAATGAAAGTGTTGTCACAGTGTAATATCCACTGCAAAAAAAATAAAAGCCAACAGTATATCAAAGGTAATAATAGAGTGCCAGTATTATACTGCCTTTTTATAAATCAATGGTGTAACTGTATCTGGAATATTGCACACAGTTCTAGTTACTATACTGCAAAAAGGAGGTGGAGCTAGAGAAAGTTCAGAAGATACCAAGTAAGACAATTATGGTGTGGAACAGTTTTCCTATGAGGAAAGGGTGTGACTTTTGGAGCTTTTTAGCTTAGAAAAAAAGGCAAATGAGAAAGGACATGATTGAGGTACACAATATTGTAAATGGTGTTGATAAAATGGATAAGGAGAAGTTATTATCCCTTTCCAAAATAATAGAACCACACAATAGAACCATACATCAAAATAATAGAACTAATAATAATCAATGCCTTCCGGTGTGCATTAAAAACCTATTTGTTCCAACAGGCCGGTCTGGCCTAGTACTAATTAGTTGGAGGTTTTTAAATTGGGTTTTAAATTTTTAACGTTAAATTTTAAATTTTTTAATTTCATATTAGGTTTTAAATTTAAATTGTGATCAGCCACCTAATTTAGTTTTAACTTTTAATTTGTTTTAAATTGTTATTTATTGTGTGTTTTTTTTAATGGTTGTACACCGCCTTGAGTCCTTCGGGAGGGAGGCGGTATAAAAGTTTAATAAATAATAATAATAATAATAATAATAACAATAATAATAATAATAATAATTGAATACCGCACGAATCAGGAAAGATAAAATGGCTTTTCCCCCCCAATGCAAATTAAATTTTGGAATTTGCTATCACAAGATATGAAGCTGGCTGGACAAGAGTTAGACCAAATCATGGAAGTGATTGGGATCACTATTAGCTTTGATGATGACTTTGAAGGCCATCTGCTGAGACTCTAGCTGGTTGGCTATTATGAGAAAAGACTTTGGAGTAGGTGGGCCACTGGTCCAGTTCAGCAGGGCACTGCCTGTGTTATTTATTTAAATCAAAACCTACCTTATCAGATGACAGTAGATAAAGCGGCGTTAAAGAAGGAATAGAACTTAATTCACAGCTCAACCCCAGTAGGTTCAGGATTTCAACAAGTACATCATATCTTCTGGTGTTGCTTATTTTTAGCAGATTGAAGTCATCCTTAGGTCGGCATAAACTTTTGATATTCACTTCTAAATGTGCCTATAAAGGCAAGGCAGAAAAAATATTTTTTATTGAAAATACCTTTATAAAACTATGATCAATAATTATCTATTGTGTCAAATAATTTACAGTCATTTTCAAATCAATTATTTTTAATTTGTGTCACTTCAGGTATTAAATAACCAAGTATTAAATTTATTGTATATACTCACATATGACCCCCATTTGTAGATAAGCTAGCCCTTATTTTTCATGGTATTTTTATTAAGAAATTCAGAGTTGTATTATTCATGGATTATATAGCAATATATATGGAGTATAAAGGTACTTTAAAAAGTATTAATTTATGTACTCGTGGATTAATCTTACCCAATGTTTTGGGTATATTTTGGCATCCAAAATTCTCAGTTTATCCACAAGTACATAAGGTAACTAAATAAAACTTAATAAAACATTTTTACCGTAAAAGGCAACAGTGATAATCTTATGAGAAGGAATAGTATCACCGTTTTTTGTTAAAAAAAATTAACACTATTGCCTCAATTTAACTAGAATTCACTTAAAACACTACAGTGGTCATAATTATTGAGGTTCCATTCTAGTGAAAAACAAGGAAGAACAAAATTACAAATAATGAGAACCCGAGTATGTAAGAATTACTGGGTTAGGTTCCAGAGCCTATGGTTCTTTCCTCCTCCCAGAGTAGTCCTCTGCATTTGTTTCTTTTTATCCTCCCAGATGAAGATCTTGCATAATGATTTCCTTTGTACTGGTTAATGATTGGAATAATACATTTAACTAGCTAGGTGTTTCCAGTTGTAGGACTCTAAATGGATCCCTAGTAGCAGTTGGTCTTATTGGAGCAAGTTGTTCATCATGTGCCTCACATGATGGTTTCTTTGCTGCATTGTATAACTTAATCCTAACCTTAAACAAAATATTTTACAAAAGTACAAGTCTATCCACAATTCTGGGCCAGAATAAAGTAACAAAAAATAAAGCTCAAGTTATAGATCCATGAAAACCTTTTAACCTTATAAACCATATATTGACCTTTGGTCTCCATCAATTATGTCACATGAAAATACGGATAGTGTGTAGGCTATCTGTATATAAAGTTCACTAACTAAATCATATTACTGAAATATCATCTTTTTATCAGCTGAAAATTCAGCATACAATCCTACCATGAAAGAATGGGAATGCCACACTATATCAGACTTCCACTTACTTTACAATTACTGTACTTTGAATTTCCCAAGAACTCACTCACTCACCCTTACCTGCACAATAAGACTTTTCAATCTCTTCTTTCTCATTATAATCTATATCAACTTCCAAATTACCACCATGAGTTAAGGGGCCTTTCAGAATAACAATATGCAAGGTGTACAAAGACTTACAGCCAAACAGGTCAATTGATCTGTTTCTCATATATTTTGAAATATTGAAGTGCTTTCGATTTATGAAAAGATACTTTGAATCCAAACCATCATTCACCAATTTTCTAATACATTTAACACTACCTTGCACTGGCTGTACCCAACATTGTGCCTACCATTTACCACCATTCTGCAAACAGCATTATTTAAGAAATATCTGAAAAATAACAAATAAAATAGAACTTGTTTATACTGTACCTGAGAAAGAATTGCTTCTCCTCCATTATTTCCATACGATAAATGAACAATCATAATATCTTTATCCGGACTGTCAAAATAACCTAGTGGCTTTATGGGATTAAGTTTTTCTGAAGTATCGATCTCAAATTTTTTTCCACTAGCTACAGCATTTAATTTAATTTCATTGTTCTTATCTTTTGAAAAAACTAATGTTTGTATGGTGTCCATTATTTCATTCTTACTCTTTATTTTTACACCACCAAATGTGAAAGAGGAAGAAAGTCCCAAAATCTTCCCACCTTTTGACATGAAAGCTAGAAATTGTTTAGACACAGCATCTGAAATGGGTTCTGATTCAGCAATGATCAAAAGCAATGCATTGTCAACCCAAGGATCAGTCAGAACTTGTTTCTCTAACAACTGGTAGATGGTGTAAGCATTAATATCAACACAATCCATTATGACTGATTTTATTTCTTCAAATTTCACTTTTTTAGAATCAGAACCAAGATAAATTAAAATATTAGGAGGCTTTCCAGTCAAGTTTACTCTTTGCATATTTCCTGTTATACAGTCACCACTAATTTCTTCTACACAGCCACTATAATCATCCGGAAGATCTGGGATATTTTCTGCTGAGGCAAATTTAACTGACTCAATTGTACTGTTCTCCAGTTCCAAACATTCATGGCAGCTTGAAAGATGTAGGTGATGATGTTCTGAAGCATCTCCTTCCTTTTCAGATAATTGCTCAAGTTCCTCATGATGTCCATTTGTTTTCTGCAGTCTGCATTTCTCTTGGTGCATTTCTTGATCACCACTTCCTGCACAATCAGTAGTTTCCACCTGAGATTTATCAATATTTTCAAAAAGTGAGTCTTGTGACAGTTCATTAGTCTGTATTTGACCAGCCTTCTCTTCCTCTTTGGTACCTGGAGCCAGTTTTAATTCTTCGAAGGCCGATTTCTTCAGGTTCACAGCTAATACATGTTAAGTTAGTTATTAGACAAAACACACAAACATAGCAGCACTAAATAATTCTGCCTTTAATATAAACCTCAATTGATAACCCCATTTTAAAATACATTGTATAAACCTGAGTACATTTTACCTCTTGCATGTTTGTAATGCAACTTAATATTAGTTTTCTGCAAATGTTTAATTTAGTTAATTTTTTTCTCCTTTGAATTATGCAGATATAAATGTACCACATACATCAATTTATGAATGGGACATACTAAAACTCTGAACCATACTATTCAGGGGAGATGCTCCTAAATTTCTCTGAAATGGAAGTTGTTCAGGGTAGACCAGGAGTTATCTGGGATGGATGATTTATTTTGGGAAACCACTGAAGTGCTCCCAGAAAAAGATGATTCAGAAAGATGTTTAGCATGGTCCTAAGAGAGATGGAACGTTTTGGAGTTCTCTGAAATTTTCTATTTTTGATAAATTGTTTTATCTGCACTCTAGGTATAGATAAAATGTTTCATGAAATTAGCATAATTTACACATAGACTGGGGTTATATAGTGCTTCTGCCCCGTAATAATGTTTAATTGACTGATTTATATCTTGTCTTTCCCCTGGGAGCTGACGATGTATTTAGCACTCCCTGCTCCAATTTTTTCCATAACAATCCTGTAAAATAGATTGGCTGAGAGAGAAAGCAACTACCCCAAAACACTATGACTGAGTTGAATCTGGGTCTTCCCAGGCTCAAATCCAAAACTTGAACCATATCACCACATTAGCTGGCCTGTTTGGTTTTGACTTAATATATTTTGTGAACTCAGCAAATTGGGGACAAACTGCTTCAAGATTGACAATTGTAAATATCCCACCCTTAAAAAAAACTTGAGTAGATGAAGCAAAGAAGTAATCAGAAGGATGGGGACAGAAAAAGGGGAGTTCTAGGCTAGATTTTATTATTTAAGAGTTAAACAGCTAAAGGAAGATTGACTTTCATTTATATGCCTGCTCTTCATCAAGCAGTACAGTGGTACCTCAAGATAAGAAATTAATCCGTTCCAGGGTGGCCTTTGTATCCTGAATTTTTCTTATGTTGAA
>JANHFJ010003606.1:268013-283069 GCA_032468195.1 Cerberus rynchops
GAGAGACCCTTTGTATCTTGGATTTTTCTTAACATGAAGCATTCTTATCTAGAGGTACCACTGTATTATTAACTGGCACTGCAGCAAATATGGCGTTGCATCAGGCATGAAATTACTTATTTGGGGGCAGTTTCTTTCTAGCTCAATGAGGAGACTGTGGCTCTGGTTCTTCACTCAGTCAAAATACTCTCCTCCATTAAGAACTTATAAATTGAAAGATCAGATACAATTATCCCCACTTAAGTCTGTTCACAGGTGATAATAACTTGATAGAAATGAGCAAACAGCCACCCATACTAAAGTGGGCATATTGCAACTCAAGGAAGAAATAGTGAAGAAGAATTTCAACTCGTGTTATGCTGCCTTTGATCATTGTACAAGTTAACAGGAGCATAGAAACTAAACATATATTTGACCTTGGAATTCGGCATCGTTTAAGTGTGCTTCATAAATTTGGCAGGAGGAGACCTTCTGGGCCAGCAAATGGCAAAGACACTTTTTATTAAGCAGTACTTTTTGTCTAAGAAGCACTCCACAATAGATATATTATATCTAAAAAGATTCAAATTCCAAATCAAAATTAATCCCATTATTTGATTGGTACTTTCCCCCTGGGATGATGAAAAATAATGTCATAGGCAAGTTCTGCTGAAATTGATCACATATTCCTAAGCAATAGTGATCAAGACTAAGTCTTAAATGCATAGCCACATTAATGAAATAAATATTAGTCATAATGACTTATAATTCAGTGTTACACAAATGGTCTTTTTTCTATCATTTCCATGCCTATTGCAAATTTCTGGGGGAGGGGTGAGGGTAAGAAGAGGATATCATCAGATGGTCTTCTAATTGAGAGGCATTGAAGCAAGATGAACTTGCAAAGAATAACAAAGCTCTGAATTTGAGAATCTGCCATTTAAATATATACTTTTGTTGGGGATAGGCAAATGGGTGTACTTACAGACAATTTTTTGAGGCACCATCCCATTATCCATTTGGAGTCTGTCTTCCAAGAATGCTATCCCAAGGCTACTAAAATTATCTATGCTGGCTTCAGCAAATAATATGTAAGGCTTTCCAGTTTTAAAGGCCAAAGGAGAACAAAAATCTGACCATTTCACAATCTGAAGAAAGATACACAGAATAATTTTCACATTAATGCATGATGTTAGAATATTGAAATCCATTGTAAAATTAAATTAATATTCCTATTATTAATGTAGTTTCTAAACTAAGTTAAAAGAGATTAAATACATCTACCAAGTCATGTTCCAAATTACATCCATGGTTCATGAAAAACCAATGGGGAGAATAATAAATTCAAATTAATAAATTCAAATCAATATTGATGATGGTAAATGAGAAAATAGAGAACAAGGAAGGAAATACTATAATTTTCTCATGGAGGTTCAATTCACTTTATAAAAAAGGTATGCAAAAAGCTATTATCAATCTTTTATGGAGTTCCTAGATATTTTTGAACTGGGGAATAGTTATAATTTGGACATATTACTTTATCTTTTAAGAACTGGCTTTTTAAAAACAAAAGTCAGTACTTCAAATTAGTTTAAAGACTTATTAGCAAAAGTATTTAACGGAAGTATTTTAAAGAAAACTTACCTTTTTTGCTGAGCAAGTTACAGCTTGTGAACTATTTGTTTGAATGAAAATACCTTCAGTTACAAATGTAATATGTTCATCTTCAATTACTTGTTCCAAATAACTAAAATGTGATATAATAAATAGTGTCCATTTGTTTAAATCATCAAGGGACTGAAAAGAAAAAAAAGTGGCTTAAATCAATTAGATTTTAGAAAAATGCAACACGTGTTATACTTTACAAAATCTGGATGTCATACTCCTGAAGTATTTATTCAGGAAGACATCTTTTATAGTTTAAATGCTGACCTTAGAAAGGTGAATCAATTTTAATTTTAATCAAGAATAGATTTCACACGCAGGGAAAATGTTAGAATCAAACCCATTCTGAATGATCAGTATTTAAATATACCTGGTAGAAGTTTTCAGTTTTGCCACAGTCAAATTCAATTTTGCTGCACACATGTACATTGTCAATAAAGGACTGACTTGAAAAAATAACAGTGTGAAATAGTTCAATATTAATACTAGCAATAAATACAGTTTGGGGTAGATTACTAATCTTTGTAGTAACTCTTTCATTTCCTCTATTTTTCTAAAATACTTCTAATTTCAAATAATTACTGTTTGCTTATAAATAAAGACTTGATTGCAAATAAAAGTGTTATCTACTAGGGAGTAAAACTAATGAACTACAGTGTGATTTACTTTTGAACATTACTTAACAGCTTCAGAGATGCTTATCAAATATGTCCTTAAAAACATACAAGTATCCCATTTCTTATTCTTCTAATTTTATCAAATGACAATTTAAAGCTAAAAAAGAAATTTGAGCAACAGTTCATAAAAACCTATCCGTTGAGTGATTTTTTTTTCATCCTATAATAAAGCAAAGAATTAACTATCCTAAAGAATTTAAGTTATATAAAGTCAACAGCAAAAATCTGGATAAGAATTTAACTTTTTTTTAAGTACAAATTTGAAATATTAAGACTTTTGCTGTTTTTGAAATAATTAAAATAAAATAGTACCTTTGTGGGAACATACATTATTTAGTCTTTTAGGGAAGAGATGACTGATGACTGGACTAAGTATGGGAAGATCCAATTTCTAGGTCTCCATTAACATGAATGCCACCTTGGGTTGGTCAGTCCCTTTCAGCCCTAATCAGTGTTAGGGTCAGAGACAAAGTGGTGACAAACAACAAAACTTGGTTATATCATGCATCAATAGCTTTGCTTTAAGAATTAATTGAGTGCAGTGATCTTCCAACCATGTGATACAAACATTAAGCCAATAATATAACCTAAAACAGAAAATAATGTGAGCAGGAAAAAAAATGAAAAAAATTATTTGGGCAGGAAAAAAGACACATTTAAAGTAGGAACAGGAATTTCTGATCCTCGTCTAGATTTTGATTTAATCCTTTTCTAAATTTACATGTGTTAAAGATGGTAACCTTACTATATCCCTAAACTCTTCAAATTTACACAATTTATCAGAATTAATCTAATACTCTGGTAATTCTACAATTTAATTCTTGGCTTTTAGCTACATTATTATTAATATGTTGCATCACATCATTTTATTGCATTATTGAGCTACTTTTCACAATATTACTGTCACAACTGTTACTTCAAGTCTTGTATATTGCTATGTAATAGGAGTAATCTCTCTCTCTCTCTCCCTCCCCCCCACATATAAAATAGTTGAACAAAAATAGATGTGAACTATAACCTTTGAAAATCTTGTATCTCATCTGCAATTTAACATTGTTAAAGATGTTGCAGTTTCCATCAAACGTATGAGATTTCTGGGTTTAATGGGGTAAAGTGGTAAATATGAAATCAAGTTGTAATTCAGTGCACGGATCTTCAGGAATGACCAATATATCGAGAGGACTTCCAGCTGATGTCGCAGCGAGATCAGACATGAGGAATGGGTCTCCGCCTTCCCATGCTGAGTTCTCCCCGTTGGTGGGCTCCAAAGGGAGCCAAAGCCGCCCTGTAGGTGTGGCGAAGCAAAGAGGGGTACGCTGAGAGGTCACAGAGAGTTGCAACTCTCCTGCTGAGCCCAGGGATCTCTTTCTCCCACAGCCATGAGGAAACGAGGTAGCCTAAAGATGGCTGACAGAAAGCTGGGGCAGCCAAGGAACAGCTAAGATTGTGCTGGAGCGGAGTTGGTGAAGAGTGTTTGGAAATGAGTGAGAGGATTCCTTTTTATTCAAACTTAACCCCAAAAGAAAATGTCCAGGAAAAGAGAAGCTCACAACTATTTGTAAAAGCAGTGATTAAACACCTTGAGAAAAATTTCAGAACTGAAGGGAAAAGAATCAAGGGGAGAAAAGCAAAAAACTCTTAAAATAACAGAAAATTGGACTTTTAAATTGGGAAGGTGTTGTCGTGGACAGGCATTTTAAAATGTTGGAACTATTTACTTAAAAAACTAATTTTGTTTCTATATTTTGAATTGTGACTCGATTAAAAAACTGGTTAACACTGAAAGGTAAACTAAGAGTGCTACCTGCTGACAAAAACAAAGTATAGCATATTCCTAAAAGCCTGGAAATTTTTGACAAGAACGTTATATGCATCTATGACGTGACTACTGGAGATTTAAATGTGAGAATAAGAAAGATATCATCATTAAAGTGATCCCTGAAGGCCATAATGTAAGACTGAACTTATAAAGGGGATTTAAGGAGGGTCTGAAAAGCTTCTGGGACTATCTAAAGGAACAGATTGATCAATTTTGGGATATAAAGAAATGAATACTGAATTTTTTGAGGAATGACTTGAATATGTGGTTTTTGGATTACTGGACAAGAGAGGGACATAATAAAATAAGAGATGCTCCACCAGGAGGAAATGGATGGAATTTGGGAAGAAATGGCATCAATATTTCAAAACATCAAGGATAGTTTGATAAGAAACCACAAAGAGATTAAGAACCTAATGCATAGCATAGTTGAAAAATTGGGAAATCTTATACAAAGGACAATATGTGATCAAGATGCCCAGAAAAAGGAGGAGCCAATTGAAAGAGCAAATGAAAAAAAAGAACAGATAAACCAGAAAATAAAACAAGATGACAAGGAGATAACAACAAAAATAATGACTGATGAAACAAACCAAGAGGAAATATGTTAAGAGAGTTAAAAAAGGAACTGAAGATGCAGGAAGACATTTTTAAAAGAAAGATGGAGCATGGGTAGATATTTTGAAAGCTAGACAATAGAAAAGGGCAGAGATGGGAGAAATGTTTAAAATGATCTGTCAGGATGTGGATGCAGATAAAGATCCAATATGGGAGGCAAGTTAAAAAACGAACAATTAAAGCTTTAAAGCGGGCAAGAGATGATGGATAGAAAAGGAATATTTTTAAATATAATAGTGACATAACTAAAAGATAGAATAGGAATAGAAATAAGAGAGAAAAGGAATATTAGTATACACAACTTTATATAATAAGATGAAAGTAATAATGAGGGAAGATCAGAAATTGAATGATGGTATTATTATGTATGTATGAATAATATCAATCGACATTAGAATAACATATTGAAATACTGAATAATTAAATAATGAAAGACTATAATTTAATACAAACATATATTAAATTAGAACTACATAAGCTTGATTAATATAACAAATATGATTATTTTTATTTGTATCAAAATGTATGATACCCAGGTGTCACACTGTTCATGCACTGATCACTGTAAAAAAAAAACTTGAGACAAAAGGAATGACCAATATGTCCATAATTGTGCTTAATAACATTCCACTTTATGTATTTTAAATGTATATCTGTACATACATTTATATGTTGATCTTAGGAAATCAGCATAATTATTACCTACAAGTTCTTAAGATATACCAAGCCAGAATTATTGCATCTTATGGGAAGAATAGGGACATGATATAGTTGTAAATTCTTCAGGGGGTTTGTTTGCTATGCATTATTTATGGATATTCAAGATGCAAAATATTTCTCCACAATGAGAAAAATATATTTGGAATATTAACTCAGTGTTCTGTTCAATACCACTCAGATGCACTGCACTTCTTTCCACATTCCCTTAGCAATAAAACATGGGCTGCTAATTATGGGAATATTTCTGGTTGATCAGGTTAGAAGGCTAACTTTTCACTCTATCAAAAATATCATGGTAAGTTCACACATTACACATGTAACACATAGACATTCTATACCCACACATAAATAAAACACATGTACACAAGCATATTTATGACTACATACATTTATTAGGTACATATGCCAATGGGAATAGAGAAGACTGTTGTCATGCAATCTGTAAAAACAATTTGATGTTTTCAACAGCCAAGGATTTTAAAGGAATGCCATTCCAGTCCATTACTCTAAAAAATACATATGGGCACTTACTGTTGGTTACATTTGCTGAAACCTGCTTTTCTTGAGATTTCAATTGATAAAAAAGTTTTGAAATTCTGCTGCCTTGTCACTTGTTTAATAGCAAGTGCTCCTAAATTATGATACCGGTACATCCATGTGCAAGCTGCCTTGGGAAAATTTTAAAGCAGGAAAACAGGCAAGCTGAAACCATATACCGAACAGTTTAATACATGTGCCGCACATTCAGTTTCATCTGGTACTTCCTGCTTACCTCGGACCTGTCCAAGGAGCAGCTATTCCCACGAGTGAAAGTTTTCAGCCCCTCTTAATAAATGCAAGCGTGAGACAGCAACACTCCCCTAACCCTCGCATATCCACACCCACAACTTCCCTCTCCACGCAACGTACGACAGGCCCAGCCCACCCTGGCCGAGTCTCTGCCGCTGCATATAGCACACCTGAGTCTCGCCAGTGAAGAAAACCTTGTCGCCCACCCTGAGGCAAATTATCTCTTCGGGAAGGCCGGGCGTCTCCTGTTTGCAAAGCGGAAGGTGGGGGGCCTGCTGATGCAACGTGAAGCGGGTACACCCGAAGCTGGAGGAGGAGCCGCAGCCGGAGGAAGAGCAGAACGTAAACGAACACCTGGTTCGGTACAGCCGGCGCACTGTGCGCCGGATCAGCCCGGCGGAACAAGGCCCCCAGCGCGCCCACAAGTATAAGTAGCAGAGCGTGATGAGCATGACGCGAGGGGGGAGCCGCCGGCGACTGCGAAAGGCCGCTCACGGCCGGATTCCCATCCCCGCATCAGCAACTTCTCGGCAAAGTGAAGGACGGCGGTGGAGCCGCGCTACCGCTTCCCCATTGGTTGTCTCGCTCTTAATCACGCGAAGACAAAGACGGTGCTGATTGGCTAGAAATTGCATTCCTCCCACTCTGCCTTGGGTCAGCCGAGAGGTTTCCCGGGGCTCGATTTCTTTGCTGCGCTTGGTGGGGTTGCCCCGTCGGGGGAAAAGCCTCCCGTTTCGAAAGAGTGGGAGGGAGGTACTGAGGGACGGCCATTTCGCTGCTAACGTTTTCCCCAGTTTCTGTTTCGTCTTACTGTCTCTGCCTTAAGCTTCCTGCTACGCATTAGGATTCCTTTCACCTTTGTCAACAACGAGCGAGCTGACCACCTTGTTTAGAATTAATGCCGCCCGGAATCATCTTATAGGGGAGATGGACGGCACAGAAATGTAAATAAATAAAATAAAATGCAGCCAAACATTCTTCCAGGGGGAAGACCTTTTATATATTGTAAAGAACACTGCACTTTTCTTGTGAGACGGTACCAAAGCAATGAACGTTACAAATCCCTGCATAAGCAGACATAAAACATGTTTTATATTCATTTATTCATTTTGTAAAGCCAAATGAAGTCGGGAGAAGTTCTAAAAAAAAAATTGGCAGTTCGTTTTCAGGACATCATATTAATATTCATAATCTATGCAAATACCAAAGAACCAAACCATTTCAGTGGAAATGTCATGTGTTATTCTGGGTACCATTTACTAATCTGATATCAGAAGTGCCTTTTCTGTTTCTTTCAGAACACATCTTATTTATCCCCAGGATAGCAAAAACCAACACAGCTTAACTTTTTAAAATACGGTAAATATTATAAAAGGATTTTTTTTCACTCACACCCCCCCCCGCTGCAAAAGCAAACTATTCAATTAATGCCCTTTTCATCTGGAAGATATTTTCATGTTTCTTTCAGATTGTCAGAAAGATATAGCATTATCTTTACATTTATGCCAATAAAGGGTTTACTGTCAGTGTATTCGTAACTGGAATAGGGCTTAGGAACAAGGTCAGCCAATGGGGACTGGGACAGTCTCTGCAGCTCTGAGTCTGTGCATGCTGAGTTAGGAACTGAAACTGCAACTTAACTCCTTTCCTTTGCTTGTATTTGCTACCATGTTGGAAAAAACTGTTTTGGGGTATTGTATATTTACTTCATATTTTATGTTATATATAAAGAGAAGTTTCTTATATATAATGGAATCCTGCTGAATCAATTACTTGTGCGTGCTTCTGAATGTTTTTGCTGCTGCAAACTCTGACACCACAGTCAACTGAAGATAAACTTTTAGTATTGGTAAGAAAGACTTTGCATTTGGCCTCACTTTTGCAACTGTCTATAGAACTAGTCAACCCTGTGATCCATTGGGTCATCCTTTAAAAGAAAGGCAGTGTAATCTAATGTGACCAGAATTAATATTAACATTTAGGCTGACCATACTTTTCTTAGACAATGCTGAATCGTTCCATGATCATCTGAGTATATTTCATAAATAGAAAATAATTGTTGCAAATGAACTTCAATAAACAGTTAATATTTACTTAGCGAAACAGAAAACAGAATGACTGTGGACATGCAAAAACAATAGTAAGAACGGGAAGGACTTCCAACTTCCTGTTAGCTTCCCCATTGACTTTGCTTGTGGGAAGGTGACAGGGAGCGGTAGAAATCATGATCAGATGACCGTGGGGATGCTGCAACAATCACAATTTTGTGAGTAAAACTGAAGTGAACATTGTGGAAATTTTAATTCCACAGAAAAAAGCGGGCATTGGATGTTTTAAGTTAGCAAATTTTAGGTACCTTAATTCATAAATTGGAATACAAACAGAAAAATACAATGGAAGTTTTAATGGTATATAGATAAATAAATAAAAAATGAAGGTCTCCTAGTGAAGCTAGTTTTTCAGCATAGATGGAAGGCTGCAAAAAATGGATTCAGAGGCAGGTTTTTTTGACAAAATGTAAGTTATCAAAACATGCATTTGTTGAGGAATAGCTTCGCAACAAATTATATAAAGTCGCCAAGGGTAAAAGACTTTTTCAATGAAGGAAATGCATTGGAAATAAGCCACATCTTTTAACATGAATTAGAAATCGAGAAGAAATCCATCTATAATTAAAATATAATTCATTCCTGCTAATTTATAACCTTTTCAGAAAAAATCATTGTGATTATATTGGTGGAAAAGATATCTTAAACATTTCTTATGGCTATTTTCTCCTTTAAAACAACAAATCTGAATCTTATCTCTGTCACAAAGGGAATCTTTTCATAAAACTGAAACAAAATCATTTAGGTATACAAAGTATTGATTTATATTTTTTGTATTTCAGATTGCATCTATTCTGGGTGAATACCAAGATTTAGATAAATGTTCCATCTTTCCTCTAAGAAACTAATTTGTACCTTAGAAACACTAAGCTAATGTTGAAATGAAATGACAAGACCAAATAAATCCATAGTTGACTCTACAGGTAGTCCTTGTTCAGCAACTGCTTTGTACAGCAATTATTCACAGTTACTACAAAGATGAAAAAATAACTTGCAACCAATCCTCACATTTACAACCTTTGTACGTCTATAAATCAAGGGAAAGATGAAGTAGTATCATAAGCACAGTGACAATCTGACTTAGTTTTACATTAATTAGTGACCAAATTGCCAGTCCCAACTGCAGTAGTTAGCTGAGGACTACTTGTACTTGAATTATGACTTTTTAACTTTACATTAAATTTGTCCCCTTATTCTACCTTGGTCAGACCCCATTTGGAATGCTGTGACAGGATTTAGGCATTAGAATGGACAGTGACAAATTGGAAAAAAATGGTTACCAAAATGGTGAAGAATTTAGAAACTAATGTCCATGAGGAATGGTTAAAAGATCTGGGAATACAATTTTAACCTCCAGAAAATACAAAGGGAAAAATGATGGCACTCTTCAAAGAGGATATATCATAAATAGAAAAATAATCTTAAGGATTATAGACTATCTCCCAGAGAGACAGATTTATTTCTATTGCCCTAGTAGAAATGAGTTAAAAGTACAACAAAGGAGGTTCAGGCAAAACATCAGAGGAGTTTTTTTAGATTCTTTAAAGATTGAGTGATGTTTGGCAAATGGTCTGCTGGATCCTGTACTGACTAAAGGACTGGACTAGATAACCTCAAAGATGCCTTCCAGCTCTGATTCTCTGATTCTAGACTACATGTTTAGGATAGAAAAAGTAATTTAAATATTACATTCTAAGTATTTTTGCTCTTTAGTAGCCAAATGACCTATTTTTACAGTTAACTTTGGGTAGGGTATCATAAATCCAGTTTTTTTTCTCTCATCTCTTTTATATTCCCCTAGGTGTTAAGCTTGTAATTCTAGAACCATTTACCTAGGAATAGAATTAATCTGTGTAAACCCAGAGATTTGTAAAAAGAATGCTGGTTATATATTTATATATATCAATATATAAAGCTAAACTGAAATAAGAATCAGTGTTTTTTTGCTGAAAGTATATATACGAATTCACTGCAGCATATTACAATTTCTTGTGACATCTCCAAAATTTATTTTAACCATGACTGAAGAATAACACTAGAAATAGTGCAAGTAAGGAAAACGTCTTTAATTGTTAACCAGCATGCATATAAATATTGTGACTAGTTATGAAGTAATTACATTCAAGACTGCATTTCAATTAGAATTATTTATAGTATTACTTTTGCATTGGAATACATTCAGTATCTATAACCTTAAAAATCTGAACACTGTTTACTTTAGCTGCTAATTTTTCTATTCACAAGGAAGAAAAATCACATCTAAATGTCTAAGGATGATTCTGGGCCTGATCTAGCATAACTTTTCTATTATGGACGTATCTAAGTTGCTTTATAATAAACATGATTTTAATTTTATATGGTGTACCTTGTTAAAAGAAACAGCCACCACATTTGATAGTTTTATGTATTAGCTCTTGGAATGTATCCTAAAATAATACATAGTCTAGCTAATATACAAAACAGAACTATTGAGAGGTGGCTAAATTCACTGTCATGTAAATATACTGTCAGTGTATACTGCATACTGGCATATACTATATTGACATAGAGAAATATATAGCAGGAGTTGTCAACAGAACTTCACAGGGGAAACTACTTTCATTAAATAATTTAAATACAGTATAAGCTATAGGAGAGAACAAATTAAAAACTTTATCTGCAATGCATAAGAAAAAAGCAAACTGGACTAAAGATGAATGAATCAAACTTGTGGAAATAAAATGCCCCAAGAGGCTCCCCCTAATCTTTAAAATGCTGTTTAACTATTACAGTTTTATTTTAGGGTTAATTTATGTAAACAAATTTTAAATATTTTCTGACATGAGCTTCTAGATTAATCTTCTTTCCTATTGAGAAAAAATATTTTATTTACTTCATGAATAGGAATATCTCTTAATGCAGGAATCGCTTCTTCGTGTAGTATTTTCTGTTTTTGATTTTTTGCATAGTGATCTGTAAAAGGTTTTTAAAAAACACAAATAAATTTTTTGTTTGATGAGATGAAATGTAGTGAGAATGCAAGAAATTATTTATTACAGAAATATATTAGAGACTGTCTCTGACACCAACCATTTGCAGTTACAGTGGTGATGAAAAAGTAAATTTGTGACCAGTGCCTGCCTTTATAACCTTCACAGTGTCTCTCCTTCAGTCAAGTATTTGCCATTACAGTCAATATCACTTTGGAAACTTTATTCTGAAAAGCTATTCATTCTTTCATTCATTCATTCTATATCTCACAAATACGTCGAGACAGCAAACGTATCTAACACATCTTCATCCTCCTGTTTTCTCCACAATAACGACCCTGTGAAGTGAGTTTGGCTGAGAGAGAGTAATTGGCCCAAAGTCACCCAGCTGGCTTTCATAGCTAAGGTAGGACTTAAATTCATGGTCTTTTGCTTTCTAACCCTGTGCATTAACCACTAGATCAAAGTGGCTCTGTGATCTAAAACATAATAATGCAAACAATGTAACTTAAAGCAGAAAACCCATATGCTTGAGAGATTAGCATGCTCATCTTGCAATAAAGTGTTAAGAGTACATTACAAACAGTTCTAGGTATATTTTTTGTAGTTCTTGTGCTTACCTGTTATAGTGTCTGTAGAATTCAGTGGAGCTGTACTAATCATGTTAATACCAAAGAGGAGTATATAGGCTATTCCTACAGCAACTAAAAGATACACAGGCAATGCAGTAGCCCAGAATCTAGTAAGTAGAAACAGTATTTGAAATAGTGCTTCATACATATGAGAAAATGCAATAAAACAACTATCAACATAGCATAGTAAAAAAAGATTAGCAACACAATAAGGGACTGGAGTAGTTTGAATGGAAAGAAAGTCTAAAATCCTAGGGATCTTTAATTCAGAATTCTGAGAATCTAGAAAGTTCAGTTAGAACTGTATAAATAATTCATTTTGAATGGACAGAGATTCAATCTTTCCACCAAAGGACTGCAAAAGAGCTAAACACAAGGTTACAGATTATATATCTTTGGATTATTACATATAAATGATAAAGAAAATGATAAGAACTTACTTTTGAGGCCAGTATGTTAAGCCCAACGAGAACAGCCAGGATTCAGGTATGTAGGCCCACACAATATACAGAACTACATATATCCATATATATATATAGATACAGCAAGCAGACAAAAAGCAAAAAATTAAGTACAGTGGTAAATGATATTACATATATACAAAGAAGGCAAGCATATAATGTAAGAATCATTTTAATAATATTCATAATTGGTTTGAGGGAGGCAAGTTAGCAACTTCTCAGCGTTTTTAATAGCCATAATAAAAAAATTGATTTAGTTTTATGTCTAATAGGGAGTCAACATTTTTGGCTCATTGGTGGATTATTTTCTATGTATATGCATTAGAAAATAGTTGTGTGTGTTCATAGCTACAATTGCATGAAGATATGTATGTATGTATGTATGTATCCAACTTTGCAGAAAGAATTCAGTCTCACTTTCTACCAGATCAAAGCTGAGTCAATTTTGGAGTCGGGTTAGGTATACATCAAAACATGCAACTTTACCAGGGATGCCTAATTTTTTGCCTAGAAAAATGAGAAAAGTGTGTAATTTTATCACTTCAGGATTTTCTGATTTTAAAATATTATTGCTACTCTCTTTCTAGTATCTTGGCTTCTGGGGAAGCACAGGATATACGAAAATGGTAATGATTAATTTTGATGCCAATATTTATGTCAGTATTGTGAAAAGATACAGTTCTTTAATTTCTCTGCATATTGTGGATACTTCCTCCCTCCCAGCCCCAAACCTCAGCAAGGTT
Organism: Cerberus rynchops; assembly: GCA_032468195.1. NCBI lineage: Eukaryota > Metazoa > Chordata > Lepidosauria > Squamata > Homalopsidae > Cerberus > Cerberus rynchops. The sequence continues at coordinate 281,194 of JANHFJ010003606.1, forward strand.
AGGGACTGCCTGTTCTACATCCTCTTGAACTCCTTCACCTGCCTATATCGTCCCCGAATTTTTGCCCTTTTGGCTGCCAGCCTACCCATTACACTACCACTGCCTTGCCCAGATCTTTTTTCATGCTGCCTTTTCTTGGGCCTGTACAGCCAAGACTTTAGCCAGGATTTCTCATATGTCATGCCCAGGGCCTCCATTCATGATCCTCCCAGAGCCTTTCATGAACACGCCTAGCACGTGAAAAAAGACTGTGTGCAGCAAGAGAGAAGCCCCAGCTGTATCACTGCAAAAAAAGACCTCAACTGGTAGTGCCGCACAATGAAGTGGGCGCAGCTGCAGGTAGGAAGATGGCCAAAAGATCATCGTCAAGGCTGATCTTTGGGCCCAGTGGGCCCAAATGTTGTTCATGTGATCACAGCGGAGTTACAGTGGCTTGAACTTCAAGGATTGGGTGTAAGTCCATTCAGTGCTGTGGTAACTGAACAGTTGCTGAATTAATAGACATTAAAGCATGGACTATCTGTAATCAAGGTCTTTTATATAAATACAAATACATATAAGATATTCTGTCTGCCATCTAACATGTAATCTGACCATTGAGATCTTCTCTATCTTTAATTAGAAACAATTAATTCAACATAATTTACATAATCTCATGCAGCACCTTCAGAACTATATCTTATTTTCAGTATGGGTATCACATGCAACATTACACTTTAACTCTGAAACTTTACAAACCTTTCAATTGCAGCATAGGCAATGTTGAAAAGACAACAATGAAATGCAGCAACTAACATACATACAGTATACTATCTTGCTTGTGATGTATTTTGAGATATATTGTATCACAACATTCAAAGTATTGGGTTTAAATGGTTTACTTACTAAAGGCAAATTGAGAGCCCAAATAAAGAACAAAACCATATATAGCTCTTTCAGGCAATGGGGCTGGTGAATTTTCAACCATGCTTATGCCTCTATTTTTTAAAAAGAAAAGAAAAAATTATTAGCTTATATTAACCTAACTATGCTTATCAATAATTTCAATTTTCAAAGTACTTGAAAATAAAACTTCTTTGTGGCCAAAACTATTTCTTTATGGTATTCAAAAAATGCAACATGGAAACTAATCCCCTTTTAATATTCTATTTAAGAGATACACATTTTCAAATTTCAAATAGCACTTCATCAAGTATTTGGAAATTAGCTTTATGTCTAGCTACATGCAAGACAACTGGCTGCAAATTCAAGTAATTTATAATAGATAATCATAAGTAATTTACTATTTTAAATATCCAATAGATCAACCATAGCTGATGGGGTTTTTTTTATGCCAGCCAGTTTCAATCTCTCAGTGGCCACAATTTTTTTTAAATTTTAAATAATGGTCTGAATTCTATGAGGTTTTTACAGCAAATAAAAGGCCACACATGACATACTGAAATAAATTCTCTTACTGAACTGACTGGCCAGCACAGAATGAATACAAAGTCCTTTCTACCTTTTTATTCAAAGCTTACCTTAATCTTAAATCATATCCAATAGCAAGAGAATTCTGACTGTGAGTGAAGAAGAGAAAATTGTTCCTATGTTTAAGATTCCAATGTGCTTATTCTAAGTCCTAAAAATCTTTTAAAAACAAAACAAAAAAACAAATCTGCTATAAATGTCATGTTAAACAATAAAGGTTAGAATAAAGATTTCCAAAACAAACATCAAAGCCCTCATAGACAATCTCACAAAAGATTCATTACTGTGTTAAACTCTTCCAAAAGCCCCATTACATTTAATTGAATCTTTCAAACTATGGATGACTTCTTCACAGAAGTGCAAAGATGAAGACTTTCTCTGCTGTAATAGCAATAGCATTTAGAGT
>JANHFJ010003606.1:293955-307046 GCA_032468195.1 Cerberus rynchops
CAAAAACCTTGCCCTTTTTTCATCCATTTTTCACCCACTTTTTGACCTCCCAACCCCCCTGCTCATCTTGTATTCCCTCTTCCCAGCCCCCAGAGGCATTTTGCAGGCCTCCAGAACTCTCCGCGTGGCTCGTTTTTGCCCCAAAATGGGTGAAAAATGGGCCATTTTGACCTCCCAACCCCCCCACATATCTTGTATTACCTCTCCCTAATCCCCAGAGGCATTTTGCAAGCCTTCAGAACCCACCGTGTAGCTCGTTTTTACCAAAAAATGGCCCATTTTTTGCCATGTGGACGGTTTTGGAGGCCTTCAAAATTTTCCTTGGGGGTAGGAGGTAATAAAAGACGTGGGGGGCTCGGGAGGCCAAAATGGTATGTTTTTGATGAAAACAGGATTCACGGGGGGTGCTCGGGAGGTGAAAAACAGTTGCATTAGGTGTATAAGACACACCACAATTTTCACCCACTTTTGGGGGGGGAAGTGGGTCTTATACACCGAAAAATATGGTAGATTGTTCATTAAGAATTAATTGTTTAGGAATGAGTAATATATGCACTGTTGTTAGCAAGGTCAGTTTATACAAACTGTTGTAATTGTGATATGTTGGCTAGTAGTAAAATATGTTGGCTAATAGTAAAAGCCATGCCACTTGAATTCTCTGTCTAGACCTAATTCTCATAAAATTTGTTCTGTAGATACGTTTTTTAAAAAAAGCTGAGTATTTCTTCAAACTCAATTTACAAATTAAATTTTGATATCTTGAAATTTCACTTGAAATAATTTATGTGTAATTACTCGTTTCTCTTTATGGCTTACAAGCTAAATATTATCTAACCTTTTTTAAGGCCAGAAAATCACTTTCTTTATGGAAATCGGGCTCTCTGTTTTCTCCGAATTGGACAGTATTGGTAAGTATTGTTTCCGTCTTGCAACCAAGAAATTTGCTTGTTTCAACATTTTTAAAAATCATGTTGCCATCTAAGGTTGTAAATAGTAAAGAAACATCCAGTTTGTTCATCTGCAAAATTACATTATTTTACAGAGTAATTCAACATATCTGTGCCTGTGTTATAAATCAGAGTATAGAGAAAAGTGCATACAGACCATAGATTATTTAACAACTATTCTGAAGTAGGGAGAGAAAAGTCATTTTTATTTAAATGTAATAAGGATCTTGTAGATAATGTTACATTTGTTATCTGTGGTTTCCAGAAAAAGTTCATTCTGAGGTGTCCTTGGTGATCTGAGAGCTTGGTTGTTTTCTTCAGACATCAGCAGTACAGCAGTGCACCAATGATGTTATCTAGTTTGGGTAATAAAACATCTGCAACCAACCTCAGAGATCACCAAGGACTCCTCATTTCAATCTTGAGCTACAAATGTTCTTCTCCATAGTTTTATTTTTAAAAATGTTTAATTCTGGAATTCATATCTTAGAGATGTTCAGGGTTTATGTACTTGCTACATATTAGTGCAAAAGGACAAAATTTGCTTTTAAAAACAACATCTCATTAAATATAATCAATCTTAATTGAGACCATTGTGTAAGACATGATAAAGAAGCCCTTATAAATATAATTATTGTTGTCATTTATTGCCTTTTTAAAAAAGTTTTGTTTCTCTTTCTTTCTTTATTCTATCTTAAATAAATGAGGCAAAAAAATAAATACCAACAGCTAGGATTAAAAAACTACAGAATTGGTTCAGTTTATTATTTTGAAAGAAGTGTTCAAAAATATATAATATAAAATGGAATATAAAAATATAAAATAGAAGTAGAAAGATATTTGGGATTGTTGGCCAATTTCAACTCTGCTTATAGCAAAATAGTAGGTTTCCTGCTGGTGAGTTTATTTAAAAATGACCTTGTATAGCCATGCCTCCCTATCAATTATACACAGTCCTCTATAATTGGACTACTGCTGTGGCTATGGAGTTTCTGGGAAAGTGGGGGTTTAATTGACAGACAGAAAGATAAGGAAGTAGATTAAAAAACTGCAAGCCCCTTTGATCCTTAAAAAATTGGACTGAGGGAGCCAACTCTTATGAGAAAGGCAAAGCAGAATGTTATGACCTTTCAGCCAAGGAGAATAAAAGCCAAGTCAGTTTATCGGAGCCTTGGCAGAGTCAAAGAAAAGAAAAGATCTAGGTGACAGTGTTCTTTCTTTAAGCTACTTGCTCTATTTCTTGTTTCCTTATCCAGCCAAAAGTAAAAAAGTTTCAGGCAAAGTAAAGGGGTTATGACAAGTTTTTGTCATACAACATTGGTCTCAGAACAAACAGCATAGAACACTGTACTTACCATTATTCAGAGCACAGTATATCAGCAATTAGGTACAAAGAGTACCAGTACAAGAACAATGAGTGCATGTTACTCTTATTGTGTCAGACTTTTTTCAAAATCCAGTTCTCAGCAGGATGAAACTGATTTTGCCCAGCTACTGTAAATGATTGCTAGGGAAATCCAAGAGATATTTCCAACAGATATAGCAAAGCCAAAAGAGCTTTTGCTAGTTATTTCTTTTCACACTCTTGCTGGCTGTTAATAAAAACATTGTTTCAAAGTCAGAATACTGGAAAAACCTTGTTTCTTATTTAAAACCACAGTTTTGCACTCAAGCTGCGATATTTCATGAAATTTGATAATTAAAATGTTTTGCAGACCTTGGTGTGCTCATTCACCAGATACTGCAAGATTAAACATGTCTGTTAGCAAAGGCAGCTGGGGAAAAAAAACATGTAAATTTTATTGATTCATGTTGTATTGGTGTCGTGGAGAATTGTTCTATTTTTCTGGTGAAGGTTGCTTCTTGTCTATCTGGATGACTAAGGAAAATTTTGAAAAATTGAGAACAAACAGGAACATGTAACCTTCCCTAAGGAAGATACAGGTAGTCCTCGACTTATAACCAGTCACTTAGTAATGGTGAAAGTTGCGACATTCATCTTTACGACTAAGAATCTTCAGTGACCTTCCCAACTATCCCACCACCCCATCCTACTGAGTCCCCACAGTCCTTGGGCCAGCTTCTTCCCCACATTGGGTCCCCTCAGGCTTTAAGCCTGTTTCTCAAGCAGCTGGGCCCCTACGTTTGTCCTCACCACCCATCATATATCTCACACTTACCTTTTGAAGATCTCCGGAGCGCCAGACTACATATTGGGGAAGGAGGATAGGTTACTCTGACCCGTAGTATCTCTGGGCCATATGGCTGCATCTCAGAAGTGGCCATCATTTTCAGAGTAGTCAATTCATTGTGGCTGTGCCAAAATGGGTACTTCTAGGATGCAGCCATGTAGATCAGAGACAAAGTAATCCGCTCTGTTTTCCTAATGCAGTCTGCATAGCACTATGGAAAACTCTGAACCACTTTGTCCCTGGGCTGTGTGGCTGCATCCCAGAAGCAGCTGCTATTTTGGAGCAGCACAATTTCCTGCAGCCACTCTGAAAACAGCTGCGTCTAGGAGACAGCCACATGGTCCAGGCACACTGTGGGATGGAGTGGCCTGCCCTCACACAACACAAAGTCCAAAGCTCTTGAGCTCTTTGAAAGGTAAGTGAAGAATTGGTGGTGGGTGGGTGGGGGAAAGGAAGTGGAAAGTAGACCTTTTGAGGACCCCAAGGGAGGGGGAGCAGAGCACAGGATGTCTCGGGATGGGAGAGAATTTTGGAGACCCAGGACAGGCAGGCATCTGCCTGCATAGGCTCCCAGGATTTCCCCCATCCTGAGGAATCTTTTGCTATGCTCAATGACCTCATGGTCATTTAATGACAGTCTGCAGGGTTTTCTGGGACGCTACACATCCTCTTCATGATCTGTTTTCCTTGTTACCTTCTGGGAGGAAGCTTCATAGTATCTGAAGCAGAACATTCAGATCCAGCCACAGTTTTGTTCCATACAGTATCAACCTTGTGAACTCTCAAGCTTCCTCTTTCCGCTATGTATTCAAGATGGACAGTGATTAATATTTATATGTACTTATATGTTAGGGTGTAGCATATAAATATGTATATAGCATATCTATATGTGTGTTATATATATGTACACTTGAGAGCAGGCAACAATTTCATTTTTAATGTGTGCCAAAGTGCCCACAGGAAAAAATGACAATAAAAGTTGTCTTATCAGGGTGAGCAGGGGTGGGAATTGTTAAATGAGGTGACCATGTGATCATTTCGCTTTAACAACCATCATGCTTGCGACTATAATGGGCAAGTTTCCATTATGGCCATAGGTCAGTGACTAACTGTATTGGTTCAGCTTTGGTGTAGAAGACAGCATTAGATTTTAAAAGTTCCTTAATTGTATGTTATGTAAAATATTCTTAAATTGTTTTTCATGCCCTAATTCTCTTAATGCATGACATAGAAAATAAATTGGATTAAAAATAAATTTTAATATAATTGATATTAATTTGGTTTTCCATTAATTTATTTGTGTTTCTGATACGTTCTGAAAAATACTAGCAGAATTGAGATTCATAATAAAAGAAAACAGGAAAACTTAAGTGTCTTTTTTCCCAAAAACTATTATGCTATGAGAGCAATGAAGCCTTTTAGTTTTTCCATGGTTGGTCTGAGAAGGCAAAGCCATCCTCTGTCTTAGTGAAGTTAGAATATTCCAGAAGAACAGAAAACTGTTAATGAAGGTGGATTTCCCTGCTCTCAAAATGGAAATTTATAAATGATATTTTTTTCAGGTTTATTAAAATCTTACCATTTGAAAATCTTTTCAATTTGAATGAAAGCATTTTACTAAATTGTTTGTGCCAAATATATTTTTGTTTTAGGAAAGCCTTGTGTGATGGGAAGAGAGCCATTATTTTGAAACCCTGTTGGCCTAAGGTTAGTTGCACTTATTCTATAATTTCGTTATATGATTCAAGTTTGAGATTATACATGAAAATAATTTAATCATGATGAGGTTCCCATTGTATTTAATCGTGTCAATTCTGGAAATTATGGGTTCTGAGAGCAATCCATTTTTAGCAGTATGAGGACATGCAAAATAAAATATTAAACTGAACTATTATGTTTCCTGATGGTTGGAAATGGCAAGGCAAATATCATTAATGATATCATTAAAACAGTTTGTTGTTTATCTCTAGATTTTTTAAAAATAGAGGCCCTGAGAAAAAAGCATATAAAGCAATTATAATTTGAATATTAATATACTGATTAATATACTTGAATAATCCAATTGCCCCAATGCAGAGATGAAAATATGTCATAATAGGTAAGTATTCTATAACTCACCCTAAGATCAATACAACTATAAAATTGTACTTGTTATATTCCCAAATCCTTCATTTACATACTTGGATATTTTTATTAGAATAGCAACTGTACCCAATGAAAGAGTGTTATTGCAACAAAAAAAAAGAGGAATGGTACTATATGTTAAAGAGACGATAAATGCCAAACGAGTTTTCAATGATGAAAGCTCAAATGACAAAAAGCTGAAATGTCCAACATAAACATTCCAGAACTTGCTTAGAATGTACACCTATCTCATTTAGGAGTTGATGTTGACAGTGGTTTCTTGGATAAAGCAATGACTTCATTGATAACATTGCCATAACAAGGACTCAAGAATGTTTATCTGACCAAGCCCCCCCCCATCCTCCACAGAATCACTGTTACATACTAGTGCCTCTTTGCAGGTGATACCTTGCTCAAGAATATCTAATATTTTTGTGAGTTAAGAAGTACCAGAAAAGACACACTACAAATTGGCATAACAAATAAAAAGAGCAAAGCATTTTTTTTTGAAAATGGCAATAAACCTGGAAGATGGGTAGCTATAAATTGAAGAAAGAAAAACAGAAGAGATGGATAAGTAAATTGAAATATGAAGAAGGCATGCCACAATATCAAACGGAAAAGAAAAAGAGATAATATAAGATTTCTACAAGAAGCTATATGACTATGAATAAATACCAGAAAAAAAAATTATTTGGAAAAAGCCAACTTACCACAAATTGCGGAGAGAGTGAAGACTATGCTGAGTGAAAGAATATCAATGGTAGAATTAATTGAAGTGATCAATAGACAAAAGAACAACAAAACCCCAGGCCCAGACAGTCTACCAGCAGAAATTTACAAAGAACTACAAGATACTTTGAGCTTGCTAATGTTAGAGGTGTATAATGAGGTCCTATTAGAAGCTAAAATACCAGATTCGTGGAAAGAAACCTATATCACACTGATCCCCAAAGAAAATTCAGATGCAACTCAAATGAAGAACTACAGGCCAATATTGCTCTTAAATGCAGACTATAAAATATGTGCCTCAATAATTGCTGCAAGATTAAAGAGATTCCTCATTGAATTCATACACTCTGATCAAAACTGGTTTTTACTCAAGAGACAAATTATAAATAATGTCAGAATAATCTTGGATACACTGGAGTACTATGAAACACATAGTGAAAAACAATTAGCACTAATTTGTTTAGATGCCCAGAAAGCATTTGACAATGTAAATTGCCAATTTATGTTGCAACAATTAAAATGAATGGACTTTGGTGAGGAATTCATAAACACGATAAAGGCAATCTATACACATCAGACTGCTAAAGTGATGGTGAATGGTGATGTTACAGGAAGCTTCAACATAAAAGGAACGAGACAAGACTGCCCACTATCTCCACTACTATTCATACTCACACTAGAAGTTTTAACCAGAAGTATCAGACAAGACCTAGAAATAAATGTAATGGAAATCAAGTAGGATCAATACAAATTACAAGCATTTGATGACGATCTAGTTTTTATATTAGAAGAACCATTGGAATCTGGTCCTAAACTGATACAGAAAATTGAGGAATATGGAGAAGTGGCAGGGCTGAAAATAAAGAAAGACAAAACCAAAGTAATAGCCAAAAATCTTACAGATAAACAAAAAAGAGAATTGTCAGAGAAAATAGATGTGCAGATAATAAAGGTTAAATATTTAGACATCTACTGTCTAGCCCAGTTCGGGGCTCACCACACCTTGGGGGGAGGTCTGGCAAGTGCAGATGTTGCTGGCAGATGTCCAGGGCAAAGCTGAACAGCCGTTTTCCTCCTGGGCATTGGGGAATCCTCGGAGGGGCCTGGTGGATGTTGCAAATGCTGGGAAACGTCCGGGACAAGGCCAAATGCCTGTTTCCCTTCGGGGCCTGGGTGAACCTTCGGAATGGCGCTGACCACCTATATGCCATCTGTGGTGGCTGGACTTCTGGGAATGCGCTGAATGACCACTCCCCAGCTGATTGGGAATGGGACTTCTGGGAGCGTGCCAAACGGCTGCTCCCCAGCTGAGCGCTCCTATGGTGCGAGCCCCTGCCAGCTATTTACCTTCCCAGCTCTAGATGCTGGTTGCACACCGAAGGATGTGTGGCTGGATGCCAGAAAGGCGCTGGCTAAGGTCATAAAGTGCGCTGGGAGGCAGATGCTCCCAGCGCTGATTTTGCAAGACATTTTGGCTCTGCTTAAAACTGTTCAAACTCACTATGTACCAAGGCTCCGGCCTGTGTTTCTGGTTTACTAAAGTTTGACTGACTGGATTTTCCTGTGTGTGAGCTCAGTTCTTTAACTCCTGACCAGGTTCAGCTTGGACAAACTGAGATCGATTTAACATCACAACATAACCTGGAGAGATGGAAAAATTTACAACTATCCTTGGTAGGGAGAGTAGCTTCCTTAAAAATGAATATATTACCGAAATTGCTCTATCTATTCCAAACAATTCCGATAAAATTAGATTAAAAATACTTTGAAGAACTGAATAAAATAATTTTAAAATACATATGGCAAGGTAAAAAGGCAAGAATAAAATAGAAATTGCTCCAGGAATCGAAAAACAACAGTGACTTTGGATTACCTGCTTGGGAGCTATACTACCAGGCATCAGCCCTTGCATGGGTAAAAGATTGGATACACTTGAAACACAAAAGATTGTTGTTACTAGTCAGACATGACTTACAATTGAGATGGCACACTTTCTTATGGTACGGGAAGAATATGATGCGAAAATATTTTCGAAGGCAATATGTGAGGAATGCTCTGCTATGTATGTGGGAGAAAATTAAGGTACAATACTATATTAAAATACCAGTCTGGCTCTCAGCTATAGAAACCTTGAATATATCCAAATCTTGTTAATTTGGAAAAACTGTAACCTACAAAGATATTCTAAATGAGAAAGGTGAACTGAAAACTAGACTCCAACTGCAGAATCAAGGGGTGGACCTAGCTTGGTGGCCATATTTCCAGTCTAGACACGAAAAAGACAGTAAAAATATGGGGTGTTTATAAAGATCCAACAATTCTTGATAAAATACTATTAGGGATAGACGAAAAACTGATTTTAAAAAGTGTATAATTATTTATTGATCTATAAAATGGAAGAGGAGCAAGTCAAAAGAAGCAATGATTGTGTGGGCAAAAATTTTTGGTTACACTATAGAATTGGACAAGTGGCAAAAGCTCTGTGATAGGAATTGTAAATTGACTATGGCCACAGACCATAAAGAAAATTTGTATAAAATGTTTTACAAGTGGCATTTGCCACCGGCAAGATTGGCAAAAATGTTCAGTAACCTAAGTATTGGAAATGCAATCGGGCCCTGGGTACCTACTACCATATGTGGTGGAAACAAAAAAATATTGGAAGAAAATACATAATTGGTTAGAGAAAATAATTAAACAACGTATAGATTTGAAACCAGAAACATTCCTGTTAGGGATGCTACCGGAAGATTATGACAAAGGGACTACTTATTTGGTGTTACATACAGTATATTGACAGCAGCAAGGATCACATATGCCAAATACTGGGAAAATGTACATCCCCCCACCCCAATGATGAGATAATTCATAAAATCCTAGACTGTGCTGAGATGGATAGGCTGACCCTAAAAATAAAGGATAAGGATGATACAGAGTACTATTTAGTATGGAACAAATTGTACGACTGGTTAGAGATAAAGGGCAGGAATTAAATATAAGAAGAATATTGCCATGAATGAACTAGCAACAAAGAGGATTTTAACTATAAATATGTAAATAGATATAAATGCACATGTTAATATAACTAATAAAGAATTATAAATAAGTTATTACAAAGAGAAACTTAGCTAAATTGTTTTGGTATACTAGTACTATTGATATCAATATATGGTTTAATATTTATAATTTATTAATACTTATTATTTATTTCTGCTTTTGTTTTGCTTTGCTTTGTAAATGATATACCCGGACAATACAATTCAAAATGTTTATAAATAATAAGAAAAAAATGATATTAAAAAAAAAAAGAAATAGTGTTAACTATTTAGTCTGCAAGCTTATGCAAGTTTATGTCTATGTACAATATTGAACATAATTTCTTTTTGCGCTCAGAGACATAGGATTGTGTTGCAATATGAAGTAGCTAGCAAATTAAGAAATGTAAATGTTTGACATACCCTTCCATTTTACAACGATATTAAGCCTTTTCCACTTTTTGTAGGGACATTATCGATTTTGTGATGCTTTATCATTCTTGGGTGAGCATAGAAAGGCATTAGAAGCCAATGAGAGAGGTCAGGAACTGTGCAGAGAGAATCCTGAAGGAATGAAGGGTCTTACTGAGCAACACGAGAAACTTAAAAAACAAATGGAAGAGGCCAGAGGTAAGTATTTATTTTTTATTATTAATGCAATTTGTAAAACAAACGCATTGAATGAAAATAAAATTAATAAAATGTAATTTATAATTATGTGCTCTGTATGATATGTGTGACTCAATTTCTTTAAAATGCACTTAGGTATAAAGCAAAATAAATACAGACTAAAGAAACAACTGTGGCAGAAAAAGTAAGTTTAATTCAAAATTCGCATTTCTAACTAAATGACAACCTAATAATAACTGAAACAAGTTGTTTGAAATGAGATGGGTGGCAAATTTAATAAATAAAATTGTTAATTTTTACTCAGTAAAGTTCAACTGTTACAGATTTTGTTCAAGACCAACTTTTGTGTTAAAAACACATACATACATACCCACACTTAACCTATAAATATGTGCCTATATAATTTTTGTATATTTTTACCCCCTTTACCAATGGTCAAAAGGCAATAAGAAGTAGTGGACAAAATTAATTAAAGGGAAGAGATAAGAGAAAGGGAATCTAAATCTAATATTACACCCATACCATTTACTATATCCATACTTTTATATTCTTGAAGACGATCCTTGCTTTCACTAGGTCTGTAAACTACATGATAACTTGCCTTTAACCTTTTCCTCTGTTTTTTGGAAGATGCAATGAACACCACCCTGCCATTATTTTTCCTACCTATCTTCCTTTTCCTCTTGATCCATTCATCTATCCTTCACATATTTCTCCTGTAATTTAACCCTAAAACATTTTTCGCCTAATGATTTAAGGCACCAAGCTAGAACGCAGGGGACAGAATTCTTAGACCCACTTTAGCCATGAAAACTAGCTGGGTAATCTTGGGCCAAACATTCAGCTTGACCCATTTCCCAGGGTTTTTGTGGGATAAATAGGAGGAGGAAGGAGTATTGTGTGTGCTCATCATCTTGAGTTATTTGTAAAAAATAATAAAGATGGGATATAAATAATAAATAATCAGTTGTCCCTCATGCTGGTATTTATTTCATAATGTTGCTGAGTATGCAGTCGTTCTTCACCCTTTTTTCTCACAGATACTTCTTAAATAATCCCTTATTGCATTTAACTATTTTTTTTATTTTTCTCCTGTTTTACCCAGTTTTCATTTCTGTACAACAAAGTCAGCAGAATGAATACATATTTTCATTTTTTTCTTTAGTTGCATATTCTGTATACAATACATCCCTTTTATGTTTCTATCAATTTTTGCATGTTTTAAAATTTCTCAGCGCATCCCATTTTAATAAATATTTATCAAAGATTTTATTAACATGGAACTCAGTTAACCCAAAAAAATTGCTTACTCCTCTGTTTGCATATTGTTTATTTTATTAACAAAGATTATTTATACTGTATTTCTGGGTGGTAACATACCTCATGATACTCTTTGGATGATTAAAACAATAATTGTCTTAATATATGAAATTTGTTTTTATTTGTGTATTTGTGCTTGATTAATTCCATTAGTTCTTCAGAGTATGTGTCAGTTGGTAACCAAGAATCAAAGAAATCTCATAACGAAAACAAAAAGCTATGTGATTCTCATCACCATCCTTGCCAGCAGAAGCAAACAAATGTAAGTTATAAATCAGTGTATTAATGAAAGAATATAAAGCTGATCTTGAGAATAGAGAAGGAGTGATCGAGCTGTAAAGTGAGGGCTTTACAAAAAGCTTACTTGGTCATGAGAAATATGAAAGCAGGAAAAAGAAACCCACCTCGAATTTGTTGAATATTAATCAGAGAAACAGACTTGCAAGACCAATGTTAGCCCTTTGAAGCAGGCAAGGTAAAAATAGAGGTATTGCAGGGATTTAATGAATACTCTTTGTTGTACTAAGGCAGAATAACAGAATCTTGAAAACCTTACGTGTTTTAAATGAAACTTATGGAACTCTGCTAGGCAAACATTCTGAGGAATTTATTTCATTTCTATCATTCCAAAATAAGGAGACTGGAAGACCATTACAGACTACAAGATTGTGAACAAATATGTTTAGTTCAGTCCAAGTATAAATGCCAAAAATGGAATATAAATGGAAAAAAGGTTTAAGCAGTTTCTTTGAATCTTTATTTTGAAGTTGCCAGTGAATCAAAGATGGCTGGGGATTGTGTGAGCTAGCTATGGGGATAGGTGTCATAGGGGCTTTTACCTTCCAAAACTGTCATTAGATGTCTCTGCTTGTACTCCTTCCTCCTCTTTAGCCGAAGACAAATTTCGTGGCAGAGCCATACCAATCTTGCCTTAGTTAAAGTTTAAAAGGTGGTGGGGTGGGAGAAGCACATTAGAATTTTTAAAAAATAACCAACAGTGACTTCTCCAGTGTAAAAGGATGCTGCTCCCTCCGAAAGTCAGATTGCTATTTGGTTTGGTTAAGACTGCCAAACTCTGGACATTTTTGCAACATATTCTTCTCAGTCTTTTTTTTTTTCTGTGATGGGGGAACATGGCTTCTGTTCTTCATTGTAGAATGTCAAGGCTTGCTTTCCATCAGCATGTATCTTTTTTTGGGGGGGGAGGGGTGAATCCCAAAAACCAAGATTCTACAGATATACTACATTTACTATCTCTGATTCTGAGAAAAACTATTTTCCTGACTATTCTTCAAATAAAGCCAGAATCTATAACAGCAATTCCAACAAGTATTATTTGCTGCCTTTCCCTTTACATCCAGATAAAGGAGGCAGTGACACTGTATTTTTATCCTAGGGCAGGGATCTCAAACCCAAGGCTGTGGGCCAAATGTGGCCCGCTGGGTGCTTAAATCTGGCTTGTGGGACTGGCCTGGAAATATCAGTGCCTTTGCCGGCCTCTAGCAGCACTGTCAGCCAAAAACGGGCCCAAGGAGGCCCCGTGAGGCCCCCGTGTGGCTCGTTTTCAGCTGGCAAAGTGCTGCAGGAGGACTGGATTGAACTGGATTACAATTATGTGGCCTAAAGTAAGTGCCTGATCTGGATAGAAAACAAGCAACATCTTATGTTAATACTACAGTGTAATGACAGATTTTACATACTATAGGTCCATTTAATCTACAATCAACAATCTATAATTGATAGCCATTTCTCTTTACTATTCTGGAAATTTATCTCTGCTGTTAGATCTTGTATTATCATGTTATTTATGCTATTGTATTTTTATTATTAGTTGAATAATAAAATACAATATTATAAATAGCTTTTCTGCCTGGAAAAGCAATCTACTATTAAACAATGGGGTATAAATTGAGAAATAAAAAGTTTAGTGGAATATGAATAATAAGTATTCAGTGTTTGCCTGTAGTATAAGAGATAGGAAAATGGTTGTAGTAAAGAACTGTGGAAAGAAAGAAGGGGAAAAAACGGATCTTGAGCCTGTGTCAAATGCCCACCATGACCATGCCCCCCCAGCCACGCCCCCAACCCACTGAGGTCAAACACAACCCTGA
>JANHFJ010003607.1:46810-57950 GCA_032468195.1 Cerberus rynchops
ATGTATCCAGCATTTTTGCTTCAGTCAAGACCTCATTGTACACTTCCAATATAAGTGGTTCTATTATCTCTCCCATAGTCTGGTAAAATTCTGCTGGAAGCCCATCTGGGCCTGGGTTTTTGTTTTTCTTCTGATTTTGGATAGCTCATTTCAATTCCAGTGTTGTTATTTCTTCTGATAACTTTTCTTTCATCTCCTCTGCAATCTCTAAACTACTGTCTCCTCCTAAATATTACTTAATTTCCTCTCCCTCTATATCCTCACATTTATATGGTCGTCAAGGAGGAGGGGAGCCATGTTAGTTTATGGTGTCAAAAAAATCAGGAGGAATCTGATAGTATCTCTGTCCATTACATTTACCCATCTTTCACCCAATTCTAGTCTGCTCCCCAAAATTAAAAGATTGGGGAGAAGCCAGGTTTTTTGAAGCCTTATGGAAGGCTAAATATGGCTCAGAGGCTACAAGTTGCCCCCTTCTGCCTAATCTGGACCTTTTGATTTTCTTAAGTGAAACTCTCTGGAACTTGTTCCATTCTATTATGCGTTTCTCTTAATTCTGCATTTCTCTTAATTCATTCTAGTTATGGTAGGAAAGAATTTCCTTAACTTTTAATGCTGACACTAAAATGTTGCTACTCTTGTATATCAGCCCAGTTAGAAGTGATTTTCCTATCAGATGCAAACATTAAAAATCATAGTTTTCTGACTAAACATAATGGAGAAGTGATTAAGAGAACAGCTTTGCTAATGATGTACTCAAAATTCATGTTTTAAAGTGGAAAATGGTGCAGAGCAGCCAGTGATTGAAAAGGCCAGGCAGTCCGTTCATTGGAATTTAAACAAAGAAGAGAATAGAAATCAATGGATACACTACATTTAGAAGTAGGAACTTCTTCACTTGGCATAGCCATGTTAAATGGAGAATTTATTAAAGTCTTAATCAGATAAAAGCACGTTAAGGCTTCACACAGCCTCACCTTTGAGCCATATCACATAAGATAAGATAACCTTTATTTATTGCCACTTTTTTCTGTGAACACATTAGCACATATTAAAAAATAAAATTCTGATGGCTGCTTTCAAAAGAATATATACATGCATGTGCATATGCTATACACACGCACGCCCATATACACATACAGTCCATTTTGAATATATAACTGAAAAAAAGCCTTGAGAGTTGATTCTATAGTTGATTCTAAGGTTGATTCTATAGGATATAAAGCTATTACAGAATCTAGTTTTTCTGCTTCGGAAACCACAAAGCCTCCTCTGGGAAGGTAACAAAGAAAACTGGTCATGGAGATGATGTGTAGCATCCCTGACAATAGTGCAGATCCTGGTCAAGCATCACTTATATGCCATGTCCTGGGTAGAAGGAACTGAACTTCCAATAATCTTTTTTGCGGTCCTCACCACTGTCTACACAGCTTTGGAGTCTGAAGCAGTAATGCTTCCAAACCACACAGTAATATAGTACAACAAGGTGCTTTTGATCATCTCTGAATAGAAAGTGGAAAGGATGGGGGAAATGAAGATGTACTTTTCTCATATGACATCACCGTTTTGTTTTCTTTAGTGCCTGAAGTCCATGTAAAGTCTGACCATATAATCAGTTATGTGGGTGACACCGTGGTCTTGACTTGTGAGGTTGGCGATGAGAAAACTCAGATTGACCCAATTTATTGGATCTGGCATTCAAACAATGGAAGTGGAGAGGTAATATTCTGTTTCATTTATGGCAGGAGTCCTACCCCCCCACCCCATTATTTCAAGATCTTTTTCAAAAAACATGCTTTTGTAATATACTGTAGATCCGATCTTATCCAAGCTAGACTGTGAATCAAATGTTCATAGATTTCCAAAGAATGTTTGTTTTTTAATTTCCCTTTCACATGTCTTTTTCGCTGTTATAATTTTCCTGTCAGAATCTTCATTTATATATTTAAATATCTCTATGTTGGAATGTATAATGATTTATGAGTGTATGATGAAGATTCTGCACTCTTTTTTTCTTCTGACAGGTGGTTATTAATTCTACCCTGATGCCAGAGAAGTACAGCTTTATCCAGACAAATAAAGCAAACACAACAAAACTGAAGATCTTTGGGCTCTCAGAATTAGATACCAGTTCTTACTGGTGCACAGCTGGATTTCTGCTAGGTGAAAGCAAAGGAGAAGTATCTCTCAAAGTCCTGACATATCTGATACCTCTCAAACCATTTCTTATAATAGCTGCGGAAGTCATCATTTTAGTAGCGCTTATTTTTATCTTTGAAGTGTTCTCCAAAAAAGAAGCAGCAAATACTGGTAAGATATGGAAGAATAACATATTGAAATGTGCTTATATTTTAGTAATGTTCATGCAATAAGAACAGGATGACATGAATGGTAAACTTCTGTTTGACTGGAGTTTTTTTGGGGGGCGACTCAGAGGGTAACGTAGGGTAATTCATTTCTTACATTATGTCAGTATGTTATCATCACACAAATTATGCAGATAAACTAATTTGCATCATGCAGAACATCAGTGTGGCTTCTGCCAGAAGCCTGTGCTGATATGTTCCTATAGTGTTGGACTTCAACCTTCTAGAATTCCTCAGTCAGGCTATATAATGTATGAGGAATTGTAGGAACTTAAGTCCAACACAATGGAGCATGCAAAGTTGGGAAGGATTGCACTAAACAGTAACAATAAGTAAACCTTTTTTCCTCTGATAGTTTTCTATTATTAGAATTTAAGAACAAAGTTCTGTAATAGGGTCAAGTAACCTTTTATTGGTGGGGACTGCATTTTATCTTCATTTGATGGATCCTGGCTACATTTAAAAAGTGAACAGAGTTTTTGGGCGCAAGAGCGACACACTACAAAATGTGACTACACCATGACACAAATGGCATGGTTCAGGTACAAGCATCAGACATCAAAACACAAGTGTCAAAAAAATCTGTGTACCTGTCATCATTTTGGCATTACTGCATGATGCAGATGTTGCTGACAGGCTGCTTTTAGGGGGTAAAACATAATTTTACTAGTGTATGCAGGACAAAATGATTTTCCCATAAAAATGATTTTCAAGTTTGAGCCAGCAAGCAAATGATTCATTTTGTCCATCTGTGAAATTGCTAGCATGTGTTGCTAGAGAATTATATTGCTGATTTTTCTCATCAGATACTACATGATGCCCATAAGTCTTTGTCACCCTTGCTTTATTATAACTAATGAAGAGTAGCTTTACCATAGGATTTTCTTCTTTTGAAAGCCACTCATAGAGTCAGGGCACAAATAATTGGACATATTTGCCTCTCAAAACATCTCTAAGGATGTAACATCTGTAAGATGATGTCCTTATATCTTCGGCCAAATGCCTACATGTGCTTCTTATCACAGTGCAAGAACTGAAATTTTCCCAAAAGATGTTCAATATGTATCCCCTTTTTATGGGGAGGGTTATTACTTACCAAGAGTTTTCATGTGTTACTTTAATTTTATTTCTTCCACTAATTACTTATTTTATGTTTTATTATGTTATTGTGTCTTTATTATATACAGCCGAGATTTCAATAGTTGGCAGTATTAAAAAATATAACAATATTTAAGTAAGAACAAAGTAAAATCACCTAGTCACACTATAGAGAGGAATTAATGTAAATTTAATGTATTGACATTAAACTAATGTGGCTGTTAACTATACTGGTAATTAAATGGGCAAAGGTCTTCTGCACACTAAGGGAAGAAACAGCAGCTCTTTTTATCTTGCAGTATTAGTGGGAAGAGTATTTCACACATTGTAATGTGCTTCCAGCTGCAATATTCCATTTTTAGAAATTTGCTCTTTCCATATTTCCAACTAAGTCAATAGGCATGATTCCTTTTGTAGTAAGATTTTTTAAGCAGTCATGTTAATCTATTATATTAACTATACAATTGACTAGAATCCCACAAACAAACAAACAAACAAACAAACAAACAAACAAACAAACAAATAAATGGAATAAAAAATATACACAGTTTGGTCTAGTGGTTAAGGCATCAGGTTAGAAACCAGGAGATTGTGAATTCTAGTTCCACCTTAGACTTGAAAATCAACTGTGTCTTGGGCAGGTTATTCTCTCTCAGCCCTAAGAAAGAGGCAATGGCAAACTACTTCCAAAAAATGAAAACATTTAGTCCAGACAGTCACCAGGAGCCAAGACTGACTCAAAGGCTTGAGTCAGGCTTGAAATATTAAACAATTAAGTAAGTGAGTAAAATATACCAACAGAAAATAAAAATCACACTGGTTTCTTTTTCTTTACAGAAGTTGAAAAAGAATTTGAACAAGTAGAAACGTTGTAAGTAATAATGTTCTTGTTGTAAAGTTAAAGCAATACTGTGTCATGTTACACTACAAAAGTAGCATAAAGTTGAAACAATAAAGGTGATAACCATTCCAATTCAATTTTAATGGAAGTATTCATTTAATTATTTAATTCAAGTATTAATTATGTCTTGTTTGTTTAGTAGTGGAGTGGGAGGATGGTTGGCAGGAAACCCACTGAGCCTCAAATGTATGCCAAGTCTTATTAAATGTAAAAATATCAAGTTATTTATTTGTCTGCTAATGAAAGCGAGTATGAACTGTTATGTTTGAACATTGCTAACTCTACTTGCAAAATAGGAAAAAAAAGTCCATTGCAAGCTTCTTCTAATTCAATCAAGCTTGATCTTTTTAAACATTTAACTCATAAGAGGCATTCACTGAAATGCTATTCTGCTTAAAAATAGTAATGGTAGTATCAGACTATTTTTCCCCATCAAGTGATAGGGAATCATTTCAATGGTTTGTCAAACTTCCATGATTTGGCAAAGCAGTTGAATAGACAAAGTACATTTTGCTTCTATGCTGCAAACTCATATCTGCATACTGTATATGCATTACCAAGACATCAGAGACTTATTGAGAACAAAACTGTTACAGGAAATGGTGGTTTTTCTTCTATTCCTCTTGTTATACTATGCTCTCGGGTTATTCCCATGTTCAACCACTCACTCAGGCAACCTCCTAAATACAAAGTCTAATAATTCTTAGGTTTTATTTTACTATGATTGTGAACTAGCTAGTTGCTAGAATGGAGAACAAACATCAAGAACCTATTTAACTGAATATACTGTACTTCTGTCAGTCCCATATTTTGATCTTCTACTTGGTAGCTGATGTTCAAATAATTTATAATTCAGCCATCAACCGGCATTGTTTCAAATCAATGCATTAAATAGAAACATACTACAAACTAGCCAAATTAGAATACTCATACATCACAACAGTATTCTGGGAAATTCCACCAGATCTTATCAATGCTTCACATTCATCTTTATTTAACCACAAGGGAGTAGTGGTTTCTAGTTTGTTCATAATATTGAAGAAACTCTCATTTTGTGTTTCTCCATAGGCTGAAAAAGATAACCTATAGTTTGAAGCTTAGAATTTTACTCCCTCACTTGCATTTTTGTAGAAGGGATGTCAAGCTGTATTATTCATGTACCGATAAATCTCAATTATATAGAGTATTTCTAGAAGATGTGAAGCCTCCTCACTGATGGCTATTCTCTACTTTTTAAACCACATCCTATTTCTTTTTGTCTATTCTATTGCTGGGGACGTTTAACCAAGCAAGAGTTAAAATGGGAAAAGCCATCTAAGTCCATACTGAACTGAATTTTAAAAAAAAAGTGATGGGAAAAAACCTGAACTCACCCTTCTTTATTCTGTACAGGAAATCAGAAGACAGCAATGGTGTGGAAAATAGTGCTACCCGACACAGGAAAGTCTAAATCCCTTGTTAAAAAGTTAGAAGGTAAATCAGAGAGATCCTATATCTATTAATGTCCAGGTTTTTGAAATTTCAGAACTGTCAGGTTTGAACAGGCTGAACAAACATTAAAGAAATGTTGGGCTGCTTATTTATTTTATTCAGTTTATTTGCACCCCATCTCACAGGCAGCTTTGGGTGGGAAAGATAGATGACCATCAAAAACATTTGGTGCAAGAATACAAACTGAAAATTTAAAAATGAGAATCGACTTGAATAAAATGAAAACAGTGAAAACTGGGGTCACCATGAACAATACTTAGCTATATGTCACAGGTTTACCTAATTAGCCCAGTTTTAGGGACCCTCCAAAGGATTAGGGTCAAAGTAATGTGGAGGTGGAGGGACTGGGTGTTTCAGGGGCAGGCAGAGGGATAGAAAAGGCAAACTTCTGGTGTCCCTCTAGATGGCACTCTTTAGTTCTGTAGATGGGAACCCTTTTTGGCCAGACTGATGGCTCAGGTAGTGACCAAAGGTGCAAGGTTATTCCTTAAATAACCTAGCTTCATGCCCTAATTTATGTACTTTCTTGCTACAGAACCACTGAAAGAGTGAATTCAGTTCAGGCCACCATCCTCAACAAGAAGGATAAGGATTTTTTTAATGGGATGTCTTTTTGGACATAGGAGGAATAATAAAAGTTTATCAGTTGCACCAGTGATGGTCACTGTACTGAATTACAAATGACAATCATATAAAGTTAAACCTTGAAAAGGGGAAAACAGTAGAGTAAGAAGATAAAAAGTATCTTCAATGTGTGCACCAAGAAAAACTGGGGAAGAGACATACATGGAGAGAAGAAGAAAACTACTGATTCTCTTTTTGAATATATGAAAAAACTCCCCTTTTATCTTCTCACCCCACTGTCTTACATATGCACACCACACTGGAGAAAAAAGGTGTGTTGGGAATTAGTCAAAAACATCTGAAGAGTCCCAGATTTGGAGGTGGCTGTCTGTCTGGTTATGTAGAATAAACTTTTTGCCTGTCAGTTGGGATGTTGATTGGGAACGCTGCAAGGAATAACAACAAGTGAAGGACTTCTGATTAGTCCATGAAAAACATATCAGATACTGCTTTAATGTGCAGCAGTGTGTGGGTGTTGGCAAGCTAGCAAAGAGGGGAAATGATATCAAAGCTGTCCTGATTCCATTGTGGCTTCTATCGGACAACAATGCAGATGAGCAAATGTTTTTTTTTTAAAAATTGCTCTGCATACATTAAAAAAAATGCTAGTGGCTAGTAAAATAGGGAGTGGGGTGTTTAAAACTATCAGCTTTAACAAACACCTGAAAGGAGTACTACTTTAAATCTATTTTACTGCATTTCTTTAATCTTTCTGTTCTTTTTAGGTAAAATGAAAAGAAATGCCAAGACTGCACTGGATAAAAAAAACTTTCTGAAACAGTAGAAGTGTATCTACTTGGTTTTTAATGATGGACTTCTAGGTGTCTTAAAAAATACTGCTTTAAAAATGCCTTTCTAAAAAGTAATGAATGTATTAAATAATGCTAATGTCATTCATATTGTCCTAAACGTTTTAGCTAAATTTACTCAGTAGACTATACTCTTTTATATCTGTTCAAGCCTTTGGCTGCAATTAACCCTAATCTACTATTAACTTAACTTTCGTTTATCTGAATATGTATAAATAGTGCATATTTTGCATATGATGATCAGCAGCTACTGGAAATACAGGCAATCCTTGACTTACAATAGTTCATTTAGTGATTGTTCAAAGTTATGTCACTGAAAAAAATGACTTATACTGTTTTTCACACTTACAACCATTGTAGCATCTCTATGGTCATGTGATCACAGTTCAGAGACTTGACAATTGACTCATATTTATGATGGTTGCAGTGTCCCAGAATATGTGGTCCCCTTTTGCGACCTTCTAACAAGCAAAGTCAACGGGGAAATCAGATTCACTTAACAATCATGTTGCTGACTTAGCAACTGCAGTGATTCACATAATAACTGTGGAAAGAAAAAAAACTATAAAATGGGGCAAAACTCACATAACAAATGTTTCACTGAGCAACAGAAATTTTGGGCTGAATTGTGTTTGTAAGTCAAGGACCACCTGTGTTCTACTGATTGGTCTGTGTTAGTAAAGTAACATTATCAGAAGAAGCCATACAAGCCAAGATTTACAAGGAAAAGTTGATTACAAAGGTTTAACATTTATATTGAGAATTAATATATATCTCTAACTTAGAACCAGTTTAAATGGCAAACATCTTTAGCTTTCAATATTTAATGTCAACCAAGTGTCACCTTTAGAATCTCAAAGCATTTTCTCTTTTCCTTCTGTAAAGAAAGAAGTTGTTGGTTTTCTTGGAAGAGGGTATATAACTAAGGAATAAACATATTCCTTAGTGTAAGGAATATGATAACTAAGTAGAAAACAAATACCAAATGGTGGTATTTAAAGCTTGGATTTGGTTAGATTACTTGTCCAGAAGTACCACAAGTAGACAATAGCAATACATTCAGTGATATGCCTTGTTAATCTCATGGGTTATCAATAGCTTTACCAAAGAACTGAGAAACTACACACATTTTCCTTTAAAATAACTGACGAAGCCATAATGTTTCTAATGTTATTGTATTTCCAGTTCCCTGTGTTCCCTTTATCCTTTACATTGTTTGTACAATAAATATCACCAAATAAGAGAGATGGATGTCAAATGTTTGACATGATTAAGCTTTCATGAAGTATTAACGCAAACCATTTATAACTACACATTTATAACCACAAAAATCACATAAAGAGGGAATTTATTTTCCTTTTCAGGCAACAGTGGGGCTGACCTACTCTTCCATATCCTAAGGCATGGGGCAAGAAGGGATTTTAAAAATGTAAAGTGGTTATCAAAGCATGTGATCAAAGCCTTGTCCACTTTTACATGCTTTGTCTTAATTGTGCATCTGGCACCACAACTTTCTAAATTTTGAAAACGAGGTCAAAGTACCCCAATATGAGCCAGATAAAAACAATGTTTTATTTTACCAATAGAATAGACTAATGAAATGTTGATTACATTATAGGCAAAAAAAAGTTAATGCTGCTGTTTGTTTTTTAATAAAATTAAGATAAATTGGTTTAAAGATTTTATGTTAATGGGCATTGTTTTAAATTTTAAAGTGCAACAAACAGGATAGGTGATAGTGACTAAGCTCTCACTTTGTACCGAATCACAAAGATGAATTGATTTATGCAGTTTATGAGTCAATATAATGGTTACTGCCCATCCTCAAATTAAAGAAAATGAAGAGTGCACTTTTTTTTATAAAACTATATGGCTTCTCTAAACTAGAGCCTGTGTATTGGATATTTCATGAATGCATGGCCTATCATTTTTGCAATGGGTAGACAAATGGCATTGTCTAAATATCCTTTAAAATACATTGTAAAATTATTATTCCTAAATCCAATCTGCCCTTCATCTGCAAATTGGCTATAGATTTAGATAATTATTTAGTTTATCTAAATGTATTATTGTATATAGTTTGAATGAAATACAAATGGAAAAATAAGTGTTTGAAAAAATGGTCACAAATAACTTTTTTTCAGTGCTATTGTAAGTCAGAAGGGTCACTAAGTGAAGTATAAGTCAAAGGCTACCTGTAGTTATGTGATGCTCTCCCGTTTTCCAAGTCATTCCCACACACCATTACGCAGCGTGGTATTTCTTGCTTATGCTCACCCACTGGAACGCTCATCACTATCCAGATGTACTTAGTGTTTTCAAGATCAACCCAATTATGATTATTTCTATTAAATTATATCACAAAACTTTGACAGTATCTCTAATAAGCTAAGAGTTAATCATATACTAATAAGCTTCATGGTATCATTAATCCTCCCATTCCCAATGTCATGCTTGTCAAGGAAATTCCCTGTGATTCTGTGACATTTCAAAAAAAAAAAAGGTGTATTATAGGCCAGTAATGTATTTTTTTCCATAAAATTGCTTCATATAAAAATTACTGTATCTCCATCTAAATGTCAAAATTAATAGATTTTTTTACTGTCTTCATTTTAATATACTGTATACAGTTACTTCAACATACTCCATTTTATGATGAAGTTTAGGATAATATAATTTGTTATTGCTTCATTTCAATGTAATTGATTTTCAGAGTTGATTATATTCTTTTTTTGAATGTGTGATTTAATCTATGTAAATTTAAACAATTCATTATTCATTTATGATACAATATTTTTATGTACTTAAATACAGGTTCCCCTTAATAGTTTTTGAAGTCTTCTAGTGGAAGTTGTAATCATATAATTTTGAAGATTTCTAATTGAAGTTCTATAATTTCTTGCAGTAATTCCTTACTTTTAAATACATTATATTAACATGATTTCTAGAAACTATTTTGTTGCCCATAGTTTAAAAAAAATGGCAGGGAGAAGTGGAATGCTTTCTATCATTTGAATTCAAAACTCCTTTCTTCCTTACTTCCTGCCCAACCTCATTTTACCCTTTTCGGATAATGAGGAAGGAACTAATAGCAGAAAAATACAACTTGTTAATAATCTGGGTCCTGTCCTGATCCCAGAAGAAATAATTTGATATATTCTGTGACCTTAATGGCTGTTCCAAGACGATAGGATCACAAACTTTGAACTTTGAAAGAGTAAACAAAATTAATTAAATTCAAAATTTGGATCAATCAAGATGAACTCACAAACAAAACTAAAAGTCCAAACATTTATGAAACATAATAGTTACGAGATAAAGCAGCAGATAAAACAAAACAAAACTAGACAATTCAACAGAAACACATTGAGACAAGAAGATTTTCAAGACAGAAATGAAAACATTTATAAAACATCTTTGTTGTGTCTGCGCATGCACGGGCGAAGTTTTCCCTCTAGTCTGCCCGCGCTGCGCCGACTGCTGACAGCTGATTGGCTGTCGGCCTGGGAGTCCCTGATTGGCCAGGGACTGGTAAGGAGCTGATTGGTTGCAGGCGGAGCCGCGGGAAGGTATAAAACGAGCAGTCCGCCTGCAGTCAGCCGCTTCTTCTGAGAAAAATAAAGGGTGCCCTCATGGCTATCTAGTCTGACCCGTGTCTGAGACTTTCTTTTATGCCACGAGCAGGGGATTTCGAGGATTCAACACTGGCGACGAAGTTGGGATTCTAAGGCAGTCGATTCACGCACTCAAAGCCAACAACTCGCCAAAGAGACACCGAGAAACCACAAGCCCACGAGGGGCCCCAAGATGGCTGACAACCCCCGACAAGCCTTCTGTGAGGGTTGCGATGG
>JANHFJ010003608.1:14739-26114 GCA_032468195.1 Cerberus rynchops
GATGGGCAGTGCTTCAGTAATATTCACTGTATAAGATGCACAGATACTTTCACTCACTTTTGGGGGGGTGTCTTATACGCCAAAAAATATTGTAATTCCCATTCAATTCTGTAGAATTTGCCTTCAAGGAAAAGTGCAGCAAGGTTAGTTTAAGTTTCCATTACCTTTTAGTGAGAGGATTAAGTATGTGCTTTGTAACAAACAATTGTTATACTAATGTGATTCGTGTCACTAACCTGTATCTACTTTACAAATCATATATTTTCAAAATGATTGCTGAAGCTTTATAGAAAAGTAATACCTGTGGATAGAAATGTTTAAAACTATGGACTGGCAAGACATTCTACTTAACCAAAAAGATTCAGAACAATTGTACATGTTTTAAAATATTTTATAGCTGTGATTTGTTTTTTTCTCATTCACATTCTTCCTAGTAAATTGTCAACTTTTAAAACATATTCTAAAAATAAATGTGAATAAAATATTTTTATGTGCCATGTGATTATGTACCCTTTGAATATTTGAAGACATCTTCATCTTTGTGTTGCTATTGCACTTATTGTTGAATAAAGTATTGCATTTATAACATGTCAATTTCTTCCAGAGAAAGAACAAGAATTTGCCCCCAAAATATTGGAAGTGTCTAAAGCTTTGGAAAAATTAAAAAAGAAAATAGCTAAATGTTCCAATCAATGTAATGTTGTGCAAATGTAGCTGAAATATTTGCTTTTTTGATGATATCATGGATTAAATCCTCCTGCCAAATTCTAAAGTTCCTCAGGCTGACCAGTTCTGACTACAGAATTGTGTTGTATCTATTGATAATTATGTTTATACTGCATATTTATACTGCATAGCAACAAGCTATTATAAACAAAAGTGGATGCATAACAATATAATTGAAACAGTTCCTTTTGGACTAAATAAATGTATTTGGATATCATAGATTGCACATAATTAAATCAGAAAAATTGTAAGCCATGGCTGTTTTTAACAAAGACCGCCTTTTGGATGGCCAAGATAAATAATCTTCTCCATGGCTGACATTTTATCTAGGCATAAACAGGATTATGTGGATTTCTGAATTGTGTAGTAATTTAAAAGTGGAGTGGCAGCAGCTGAAGCTCCATCAGTGATCTGTTTCACGGCACATAGTAATGGGGGTACCATTCCCCTTGGCTGAGGAATATCTGGTAGCACTGCACTGGTGATGGCTGCAGAGCTGGTTGTGATGCTCACTCAGATATTGATGGCAGCAGTAGGTCTCAGATCTGATTCTCAATCTCCACCTAAACAGTGGTGGGTGGTGATGGTGACCCAGGAGACAGTAGGAGCAGGAAGACTGGCTGCATTCTGAAACTGTCATGAGACTTGCTATGGTAGTTGCACCCTACAGCTAGAGGGACTGCAGTGTATACTGTCAGTGTAACGGGAAATTAGAGATGACCTTGGGGAAGGTATGAAAGAACAATTAAGAAGTGATTTGCAGCAACCTCACACAGCGATTGAAGCAAACTTGAGAAAGAAACTCAAAATTAATTCTGTCTTGATTTTGTTTGGTATAAAATGGGATGGAGAGAAACTTGGCCAAGATTTCAGGGTAGTGTTTAATGCATCCTTGAGGGAATGGGTGGTTCCTTTGACTTTTGGAAGCAATAATCTATCTCCTCAAAAAAATCATTCCTGAATCCAACAGTGCTGGATGATGTACAACAGCTTCCAATTTTCCTTTTAGGGAAAGTGATTGAGAAGATGGTTGCTTTGCAGATCCAGAGGATTTTGGAAGAAACATTAGCTGGGCCCTAGTACATGGATGTCATAGAATCAGATTATACCTGTAGACAGCCCTTGTTGCAAGTGGATGGGGATGGTGCATCCATTTTGATCTTCCTTGATTGCTTAACAGGTTCTAATACCATCAATCATGGTATCATTTTTTATTCGCTTCTGAGTTAGGTGTAAAATGGTTCTCCACCCTTTTATATTGAATCCAGTCAGTGTAGATAGGGAGAAAGGTGTGTCTAGCCATAGATCCCTCATTCATGAGTCTCCTTAGAGTTCTATATCCTCTCCTTTCCTGTTTAACATCTACATGAAACCACTGAGTTAGGTCATCACCTCAGGATTAAAAATAAGCAAGTCACTGTCGAGACTTAGAAATGTATCCTGGGCCAGCCAAGCTGTTAAGACTCTTTCTCTGTATCTGGAGGCTGAGGTGGTTTGGATGGAGAAAAATAAACTTTGGTTTAACCCTATCAAGACTGTGACTGAGGGATTTAGGACTCCATTGATTTGGAGACTTCCATCTTTAGTTCTGCATAGGTTGCACTCCCCAGATAGAACTGGTATACAATTTGAGGGTCTTCTTGAACTCCCTGTGCTGTTTAAAATCGGATAGCAGAGGTGGCCAAGAGAGTTATAGTGTGTGTCGGTTGTAAATATCCTTTGATCAGGAAGATCTCACTGATTTCTTGGTTATGTCCTGCTTGGACTATAAGTGGCTTCAATTTACAACTATTCATGACTATTCAAAGTTACAACACAGAAAAAAATTACTTAGGACTAGTTTTCACACTTATAATCCCCATGGTTATGTGATCAGAATTCAGGCACTTGGCAACTGGCATATATTTGCAACAGTTGCATTGTCCCAGGGTCATGGGATCACCATTTGCAATCTTCCCAGTGCCTTCCGACAAGCAGATTTATTAAGCGTATGGCATACAAGTCCAGGGAGGCTACAATGTTAAACACACGGTAGACATCCTGGCAGCAGACAGCTGCTAGTCCGTTTGTTGGCCCGCTGTACCGCAAGAGTAGCTTCACACCAACTGGCCTGTAACATTCTCAGAGGAAGTTAACTTATCCAGGACTTTCCTTCATTGCTCCTCTACCAATGCATCCAGACAGATCCAGCACCAGTTCCAGCTGCCCACACAAAATGCAGCCAGCAGTTTCCCACTATCGAAACAGCATACTTATCTATCTTACTCGCAAATAATGATTTTGAATTGCTAGGTGGGCAGGAGCTAGGGACAAATGACTGGAGCTCATCCTGACCCAGGGAGCTGGACTCAAACCACCAGAGTCCTGGCAATTGCTCAGCACATACAGCGTCATTAAGACTCTGCGGCACCATGTCCCTACAAACAAAGTCAACAGGGGAAGCCAGATTCACCTAATGACCACACGATTCATTATCCACTTAACTGCAGCAAAACAATATCATAAAATGGGCAAAACTCACTTAACAACTGCCTTACTTGGCAATGAAAATTTTGGTCTCAGTTGTGGTTGTAACTAGAGGATGACCTGTATTGCAGTTGGCCCTATATGGTCTGCCCTTGAAGACTATTAAAAGTTGGCTCAGATGTAGTATTAGGGGCAGTTATGAGTATGCTACACCAGCAACACCATTATTTTGCAAGTTGCGCTGGCTCACCATAGGCTTTGGAGTACAATTCAGGGTGCTGGTTATCAATTAACACCATTACTCTGCAAGCTGCATTGGCTCACTATAGATTTCTGAGTACAATTCAGGGTGCTGATTACCAGTTAACACTATTACTTTGAAAGCTGCATTGGCTCATTGGGCGTTTGGGTACAATTCGGGGTGCTGATTACCACTGTATAGCCTTTCATTGCATTAGCAGGCTTATTTGCAGGACTACCTATTTCTTATTGATCCTGCCTGTTTCTCAGGTTACAACAGAGTGGTCCTGCTTCAATTCCATTCTATGAATCGGGTCGTCTACTGACATCCAAATAGGGTGGATAAAAATGGATGATTTTTAAAAATAAATTTTAAAAAAATTGGATTTTTTATTTAAATCTGATTTTTTTTATTTTTATCAAATTTATTTTAATAAAATTCTTTTGGAGTAAAAATGTATCTAAAATAGTTTTCTATTTAAGATACATTAATAATTTAGTTTATTCACCATGAAATGGAGCTTAGTTATGTAGCACGAGGCTGTGTATTCTCCAATATTGGGACTGTCTGTGCATCAACAGCAGGTCAGAGGAGGAGCTGCTGCGGGACAGGTGACAGTTGCTCTTTAAAAATTATTATTTAAATCGAGTTGATTTAAATCAAGCCTTTTTACTAGTCAAATCCACCCTGTATCTAGGAGACCTATTGTTTTGATTGCAGCACCTATTCTTTGGAACAGCAAACACCCTGTGATTTAGTGGGGTTTTGTGGTTTTTATGTTCTTCAAAGGGTTTTTCAATGTTTTTAATCTTATGTTAGCTGTCAGTCACAATTTATAAGTTGATGATCCTGCAAATCGCACTAGTGTGTTTACATCTGTACATATAAATAAATTGTCCCTATAATTTGGGGAGGACAGTTTGAGGGCAATATTTCTTCTACTAAAAACTTTCAGTCTTTGATAGAATTTTAATGTGTATATATCCCTTTGCTTTCTAAAAAACTTAACAGTACTTAACTTCTGATATATTCTTGTATTGAAGCATGTGTGAGAGTAAGAAACTTCCCTTAATAAGGATTTGCATAGTGCATTGTGTAAATTGTATTTGTTTTTGAAGTAATGAGGAAAATTCATGTAGCTCCTTGACAGTCTGCTAGCTACTAGATAAAGATAACTCTTCTAGGTTTATCTTCTTGGAAATGCAGTGCTGTTCAAAATTTATATAAATGTATATAATAGATCTATTTATCTATTGGTTGTATATCAGTGTACATGCTAGTGATAATCTACAAAGACTCCGTATAAGAACCTTTCCATTTTTATGTTTTATGAGTTCTCCTGCAAGCTGTGTTTATATACTCTAATTTCAATTGATTAAAATGTAAAATTATGGATTTTTCCAGCAAGGACAAAGTACAAAAATGGACTATAGAGAGAAATCCATGAAATAGGTTCATACCTTTAAATTCTTGGAAGTGGTTTTCTGTCCTGAGTAAATCTGGATGGCCCACTAGGATCAAAATCTTCAACAGCCATAAATCAATTATTTGTCATTATTATTAAAGAAACCAGCTAGTGTTGATAAACTTATTTTTTTCCCCAGATTGAAACCTTGGCCCAAGTATTGTGCAGAATTGAGGTCTGTCTATGTTGGAAAGAATTATTTTAAATACTTCAGACCAAATTTCTAAGGTTTTTACTCATTTGACCCAGAGTAACAGCTAATGCTCCTCTTTGATTAGAAACACAAATGTCTAAAATTGAAAGCAAAGCATGGAGTCTGATGTTAAACTTCTGACTAAAGCTTCAGTTCTCTCAGATTCCCTTCTAATAACAATGGAAGATGATTTTCCATCAAGCTGAAATAATATTAGTGTAGTGTACAACACACTCTAATGACATGTGAGTAATCAGCACGATTTACATACTGATTATTAGGGTATGACCATTTCTACAAAGTTTAAATAATATGAAAAAAAAGAATTTGAATGGCAAAGGTTCTTTGGTCAACAGCCAGTTTTTTTCCTCCTTATTTACTTTTCCCAAAATAAGAAAGATTTCTCCTTGGCTGGGATAATATCTGGCCCTTAACAGTATAACAGGGAAAATATTTCTAAGATTTTTAATGAGAAGCATGTTTCCCAAGCAAAACTAGGAATATTGAAAAGTCCAACATCTGTTATATTACTCTGGTATCTATAACATCTATTTAATGCTGCTTTTTCTATATGTTGGAAGAATAAACAACTATTATATTAACTTGTTTTGTATTTCAAATCATCTACAACTGGATTGTATTAAGATACTGAGTAGTAGCAATGAAAATTAAGCATCATGTAATGTAAGGTCCTCTTAAGTTATACCTTAGTTTATTGGCTTGCCAGTTTGATGATATCCAATGTTTTGTTGTAGTTTATTATATTTAGCTTTCCCACCATTCAGTCAGAACTAAAGAAGCTTCTTGGATATAAATGAAATATTTTCAAGGAAAACAACCAAGAAATTCAGTTGCCTTTTGAAAAGTACTCTTGCAACTTATCTTTAGCACAATTTATGTTTTTGAGTTTTGGCTATAATGAAGTAGTATAATTATGAAATCAACTGAATACAACTAATATGTAGACAGGCATTTAAAATCTTCGTTTTAAAAATTAAATAAGTTTCAATCTAAAATGATCTCAAAATTATTCTAAATATTTAGTGAACAGTTTAAACAATAATGAAATATTCACATGCAATACTATCCTGTTTTCTCTACAGAAAATACCATGGGGTGCATTAAGAGCAAGCAAGATAAAAGTCCTACCATGAAATATAGAACTGAGAATACTCCAGAGACAATTACTTCCCCTGTCAGCAATTATGCATCCGATTCAACCCAAGCTAATCAGTCACCTGCAGTAAAAGGACCATCGATTAATTTTAATAGCCATTCCATGACTCCTTTTGGTGGGTCATCTGGTATGACACCTTTCGGGGGAGCATCTTCTTCATTTTCTCCAGTGCCATGTCCATATCCTAGTAGTCTAACAGGTAAGCATGGTCTTAAGATTACCATCAGATAGAAGATTCAGTAGTACCGAACCAAGAGTTGCAAACCAAGAATTGCAAATCAAGAGTTGTGATTTAGTCTAAAATGTGTTATGCTATTAAAAAAAAACTATTGTAAGTGTCTACAAAAGTCAAGCAGGACTAGAAAAAAGCTTGATTTTGTTGCAAACAGATCCAAGCAATATGGAAAAGATGATTAAAAAATAAATACATAAATTAAATAAATAAAATTGTACAAAACATACTGTGCCAACAGTCCCAACAGGTGTACTAATGGTTGACCTTTTTTTAGTACATTTATCAACTTCCCAGGTTTTATGTAGGATTGATGCTGAATAATTACTTACATGTAACAGATTCTTCAGGATCAGCCATGAATTCATATAAATCCAGGATTTATATTGGTGCAAACTTGAAAAGTCATAGAATTTAAATAATTTTTGACAGAACAGTACCCTCTGTGAATATCTTGCATGTCTGGATGTAGATTAAACCCCACTAAGTTGGAACCAATTATTTGTTTAATCATAAGGAAAAACAAGGTCACCTGACCATCTAAAGAACCTCAGTTACCTCAGTGTCCTATGTGATTCAAATTGATGGTTGATTGCCACCTTATCTTGAGCAGGGGGTAATATTCATACAGTAACATCAGATAGCCCTCTACTAAATGTTGAGGTAGGGTAGTATTGGATAAATATGTAGTATTGTGGCAATTTATCAACAAACCTTTTACATAGAAATATTGTGATAAAAGGCTGCAAATTTTACCATCACTCACTGTTCTATCCAGCAGGCATTTTTAATCAGTTTTTTACAAAGTGCTCTGGGAATTAACTCTATTTACAGGTCCACGCATTTGGATGGAAAAGTTAAAAACAAATGTTCATCCCTTTAAAATACCTCAAGTCTTCCTTTGTAAATAAAAGTTTAGTGTATTTTATCATTTTATTTGTCATGTTTGTATTTTATAACCCAGCAGCATAATTTTCAGTAATATTGATAATAAAATTCATTTATTTAATTAATCATAGAAAGTTTTAAAAATATGAACAAAATGTCTTGACATTTTCCTATTTTGAGTTGCATCCTTTCATTTAGTCTGTTGATAATTTTATTTTATACAAATGTATGTAAGAAATCTTTTTTTTCTGAAAAACATAGTATTATTGATAGGCTTCACTACTTCTAGATTATACTAAAAATGAAGGCATGATTTAAACCTGCTAGTTGTTGAGAGGAAAATCTGAAAATGAAGCGTTTTGGCACTTAATAATCATGATTTATGTCATAATGAAGATAGCATTCCAGCATGCAGTAAACTAATCTCAAGCATGGAATAGAATGCAGGGAGCTCAATGTTCTAGATCACTTCAGACTTGAATTCATGGACATCTCTTGTAACAGCCTAAATATGCACTTGTGCTCAAAGAATTACCTCCTCATTTGAGAAACTTCTATCCACCTCTGATTAATCTTTTTACTAAACACAAAGCTTCCAAAAACTTTTCTGTGGTAAACTTCCCAACATCACCACTATAGGAGACACACACACACCAAACCACACACACACACTTGGACCTTACGATAGCTGGTTTGGAGTTGTGCTATGGTAGCAGTAATAAGAAGTCCATTTACAGAAATGATCATCTATAATCGACGTAAGTGTTTAGAGAAAAAATACATATAGTGAAATGTTTTGGTCTTTACAAGCACATGCACCAAAAATTCTTTAAGTAAAATTTAAATTAGATATGATTTCCATATGAATGTCTTGGTCTAACTACAGCCAAAAAGATTTCTAAATAGGAATGTTTGTAGTGTATATTGAATTTCTGATAATTCAGAACCCAGTTTTCCATCGGGCCTTAGGGATGGAAGTGCTGTGAGTATTTCAGTTAGGGGGCTTAGTGGAAGTGTACTCCCTCAGGTCCTGCTTTGCTGCTACATTGTGGGCATGGGGAGGTTCCTGGGAGGAGTGAATGAAGGATGCCATGATTGTACACCAAGCATAAATGCTCCTAGCAAGGTCATCCTTGGCAAGATCACCTCAGCTACTCAACTAAAGCAAGCAGGCAATATATATTGGACAGCAGCAACAAGATGCCTGAGGTAGATGTCATTTTAGTGACAAGAGCAAAAGCATCAATTCATATTGCATTGAGAAAGCAGTAGTAAACTACTCCTTTTTCCCCCAAGTAAAGACAAGATAAAATGATTGGTGATTACAGTGCCAGAAGATGGGCCTTTCAGGTCAGGTGTCACTTAGCATGCTACTGAGGAAGAATTAAGAATCTTTCACAGGGCTAATGTTGTCTAAAATATGCCAAATCCTTCAGGACATCTAGTTATTGAGACCCAGTGTTGGACTAGTCCTGCATTAGACGGGGGTGACTTTAGGCCAGT
The DNA here is from genome assembly GCA_032468195.1 of Cerberus rynchops. Taxonomy (NCBI): domain Eukaryota; kingdom Metazoa; phylum Chordata; class Lepidosauria; order Squamata; family Homalopsidae; genus Cerberus; species Cerberus rynchops. The sequence goes on from JANHFJ010003608.1 coordinate 23,631, forward strand.
CACAGTCTCTTAGCTCAACCCCATCACAGAATGGTTGTGGTGAAATTAAGAGTATGTATGTTTGCTGCTTTGAGATACTTACAAAGTAATTCAAATTATTTCCAACCTTCATCACAAGAAGTATAAACACCCATTGTATTCTTCATCCTCTCCAAGCCAACAACTACCAATTATCTTTTCATCCCAAATCCTTTCCTTTATCTGTAGGCAAACCCATAAAGCATCTTTTAAGTCCTGATGTTAGCAGAAATTCATAAAGGATTGCCAGAAGTAACAGCAATAACATAGATTCCTTAATTTTACTTTTTAACAATTTTAATCTTTAGTTCATTCACATATTGTCATAGGATTTGATTTCACTACCATTTCTTCTTTATCTCATCACACAGTTCTTCTTTAACCAACTTTTTCAATAAGAAAGAATACATAAGTCATTTTCCAAAAGTCTGAAACGTTAATAAGCAATTTCCAAAAGTGACTAGAAAGTGAGGCTAGCAAATATAGTGTCCATTAAAAGGTGCTAAACATGGTTGCAAGCAAAATGGCAATTCCCCCCACCTCCTCTGCCCACACGTGCAAGAGACCATTGCCTTTGATCTCTTAGCAAGGAACAGCACATGTGGGCAATCTCCTGACCTTATCTGGAAAGATTCCATGGAACCAATCTACTGGTTTCTCGATGTTTGGTGTTGTCGGATCGATTTTTGCAAAGACATCCTCAATCCACCATTCTTCCCTTGTACGCTGAAGTTATTGAGATATAATACAAATGTTGGGTATACTTTATAAATGAGCATAATCCAAGTTTATAAATAGTTAAACATTTGTAGACTTCCTTTAATTTGAAAAATGCTAACAGAATTATTGGTGTAAAATGTGTGTGAGAAATTAATGAACAGTAATGTATATTAATATACATATAGCAATACATTAGCATGTTAATAAAAGCACATAATTCTGGAATTATTGTCTGCATAGTTTGCAAGTCATGTGGGTTTCTTACTATGTTTTCTTCATGAAAGTATATGAGTTCAGTTGACAGGATAATCTCTTAATCCATGGACAGGTTAAATCCAGTAGGAGCTTCTAGTAGGGAAAAAATACTCTGGGGACTAGAATCAAATCCATAATACCTTTACATTGGGTTACTATTCCTTTTTATTTTGTTATGTGAGCGTTTGTGTGTATGTGTGTATATTAATCTAAATGATAAATAAGAGTCGCAACAGAAATATTTATTAATGGAAGATTTGTTAGTAGCAAGAGTGCCAGTGACCCCTACGTACTTCAAATGCTTCAGGCTAATTCATCATTCTCCAGTTGGCAAGTTAGGTTCAGAACCTCTATTGGCAAAAACCAGAATGAACATTGGAAAATATATCAAAGATGATGACTGCATTCCTGCAAGTCTGTGTTGCTATTTTCTTCCAAATGTTTGAAAGGCATTTTAGTATTTGAATATAAATGCTGTTTCTGGAAACCTTACTAATTTTAATAGATATTTGTTTTTTTAAATTTGTTCCAGATTAATTGCAAAGATGGAAATCTAAAGCAAATACACACTAAGTCTATTGTATTGTATTTACCTTTTACGTTTTAACTTTATTAACCTTTCATTCTGGAAGTCAAGGAACGTAATGGTATGTGGGAATGATGAGGGGGTGGAGAAATGCTGCCCAGAGAGAATAGTCAGTTAAGAGGGAGTATAGCCCACAGCTGTATAATGGGAAGATCAAGAAGCTTAATGGGGATCCTCCCTAAATTAACAAAGGTGACGGCAGGAGAATTATACTTTCAGATTTGCAAAGAATCTGTAAACACAGCTTTACAATTTAACAGAATTAGATTATCTGGGCTGTTTCCTTTCTGGTCTACCTTAGAGGAGGTGTATATGGTGCTCCATCCTCCCATTTTCGCCCACAACAGCAGCCCTGAGAGGTAGAAAGCAAGAGGCCACCAGTTCAAATCTCAGCCATGAAAGTCAGCTGAGTGACGTTGGGCCAGTCACTCTCTCTCCAGTCCAACTCACTTCACAGGGTGGTTGTTTTAGGGGAAAACAGGAGGAAGGTGTGTTGTGCATGTTTGCCACCTTGAGTTATTTGTAAAAATAATGAAGGTAGGATATAAATAAAATAAACAATATAACTGACCCAGATTCTTAGAGAACTCCTGTTGCATAGGGTGGACATGAGTGTCCCTACTCCTGATGCTAGACTTTAAGCACATCACCCCACATTCTGTATCCCAATTACAATAAAGTAGGGTTTGGCTCTACATTCTCTACAATCTTCGCCAGAGTTGCATGCTGATGCTCTCAGTCCCAATATGCTTCTTCAGTCCTCCCACTCCCCCCTCCAGCTCTCCCATGACAAGCCTGCCCTGCCCCGCCCCGTACCTGGGTCACTCTTTCCAGCTCCAGCTTAATCTGTGTAAGTTGGAGCTGTGCCTCCTGCAACTGTTCCTTCAGCTTTTCATTCTCAATCA
>JANHFJ010003608.1:49543-60023 GCA_032468195.1 Cerberus rynchops
TAGACAAAATGTGATGGCTGGTAGGTGCAATTGCTGTAATTGCCAGAACATTGGAATGATCTAGAAGCCTCCTCAAAATATCTCTGTAGAACAGTATCATATTTTGTAGGATAATTATTTGATTAGACCACAGACAAGGAACCGAGAACTCTCTAGAGACTCTCTTTGAAGTGCAAGGCCTGGCATCTGTCTCTATTGATCATATTGACTTGTGGTGGTGGAAATAATATTTCAGCAGTTTCTGGCAAGCCAAAAATTCCCCTTCTCTCATATATTGGGCAGGATGTCTTCATATGGTAATATGATAAAGTAAAAACAAACAAAATAGAATTCAAAGTAGCAACAATCAAACACATATGCTGAATGAGTGACTCACATTATACTTACTCATCATCCCAAATTTATAAACATGTATGCCAAGTCTGTAGAAGTAAAGAGCTTATTCTGGCATGTTCTGGCAATTACAGAAATGAAATGGTGTCAGAGGGATATTTCTTTCTTTCTCTTTCTTTCTCTGTCACACCTGCCAGATATTTGCAGCCTAAAGGAAATGTGTACAAGAACTTTACAGGATAAAATGAAAGTACATTTATATGAAAGCAACTTCTAGATACTCTGATTTCAAAGTATTTGTACTTTGTAGTTCAAAGCTGGCACCTTAAATAATGTAGTAGATGCTTTATCAGATACGGCTTACTATGCAAGCTCTAGAGATTGGATCAACAATGTATCTATAGCTGGCTTGTGGATTAGCCTGCTTTATGTCTAATATGATTTTTTTTATTCTAAAATGTTATTTCTATGTTTAAGAATTTTAAAATGTTTCTTTCTCCCTCTTTTAAAGCCTCTCTGGAAGCTGCTGGTTGACATGGTAAGAAAAATAAATTAAAAAATCAAGCCATTATTAAAAAAATAGTATATTTCTTTTAAAGCATTGGATGCCGACTTAGCATGCTTAAATATATTGAGAACAGTCAGACTAGACGTCGTAACTAAACTTTCAATATTATATATTTTTTAAAAAATGTTTACATTTAGATTTGAAGGTAGATACTCTTATACACTGGTTTATTTTGGGATTTCTGCTCAAAACTTTTTTCTGCCTGAAACAATCACCCATGAATATCAAATGACATTTTATATTTCTGATTTATTTATTTATTTATTTTGTGATCTTGGAATCTCAAAGTGATTCATATAATGCTTTTGTGATGTGGTTTTGACAATAATTGTACCTAGATATCCTGTGACCTGTTGGGTCATTATTTCAGTTGTGTCATCATTTCAGAGATATTTATTTACCTAACCAAATTAACAATGACTTTGGGCAGGTAAAAAAGCATGAGAGTAGAAGCAATTTATGACTTGATGCCAGCTTCCCCATTGAGTTTGCTTGTGGGAAGTTACAGGAAGAAAGTCAATGGGGAAGCTGACAAGGAAGGTATAATTTCCCCAGGTAAATCTCCACCATCTGCATACCTTCCCCTATTCCTTCTACTCTTGTGATATCAGATACCTGTGAACCCTCGCACACTGTCTGCAACTTGCACTCTCCCTGACCTGCAGTGCATCCTTGAGCATCCTCCCTGACCCTCGTTGTACCACTCAGGCACCTTCAGGCACCCTCCTTGTTCTGTGCCATGTCACTTGTACACCTCCAACCCTCACCACATTCTTACTCATCCTCTTACTACTTTCCTTACCTGGCAGCAACCACTTACCTGCACACTGGCCTTCAATTTGCAGTTGCCTGGTAGCTTCTCCACAGATTTTGCTTGTGGAAAGTTGACAGGGAACATCAGCAATCATGATCAAGTTTAGATTTCCTGTCAGTTCCTCCATTGACTTGTGGAAATGTGGCAGGGAACCTTGGAAATGACGATGACTTGATTGCAGCTGACCATGGCAGTGTGGTAGCATTTGAATAAGCCACAGCTTTGTGAAAGTTCAATCCCACAGAAGTGATGGTTCCTTGATTTTGGACGCATTCTGTACATTAGCCCATTTGAGGTGCCTTGGCTTGAACATTTTGCCCTATGATGCACCATTTCACCCAATTGAAGGTTACAAACAAATAAACAGTAGAGGTTTAGCAGGATATAGAAAAGGTATTGTACAGAAGAATGACCATGTTCTATAGGAAGAGTCATTGTACCTGTTCTTCTGGGTTACTTAAATCTATGACTTGAAGCCATTATCTCCTGCACACAAGTGAAAGCATTTGTGCGTTGTATCTAGTCTTAATAGTTACACTGACCACCAGGAGGCACTGTCCTCTTTTAGAATCCTTTGTGTACAGGTAGTCTGCAGCCAGTTTTCTATGACTTCAACACCCCCTCTTAGAGAGGGAACATTTCTCTATTTGTACACAGTGTGTATCCTGTAGTACTTTATAGTTAGCATTGACTATTGGTAGCTACATGCCTAGTTTCATCCTACACTGAGATTCTTCAGCTATGGATAGAAATATATTATTCTATGGGGTTCAGACCCTCTACTGCAAATTGAAGCCATATAAAATCTTATGATATAATGAAACAACTATATCCCTCTACTGTAAGAGCTTAAGTGAAGGTGGACTGTATATATATCATTCTGTCATTTCTCCAACTAATTCTAGCATGGCTTCCTTCTCTCTTTTCTTTATAGGACCCCAAGCAGTTGTTATCTTGCATAGATTTCAGATACATTACTGATGCATTAACAGAAGAAGAAGCTCTTTGTAAGTTGTTTTAATAGGCCTCAGAATTCAAGCTGTTTTATCTTACTCAGGGGATACGCTTGAACTTTTAAATGTATTAATTAAATACTGCAGTTCTTACTGTATATATCATCATGTTTCCCTTTGGTCACCTTAAATATTCCAGTTCAGTAGCAGCATTTGAAAGATGATACTTGCAGTCTTGACACTTCGGGATCTGTTTGTGTACCAAATTAGCAAAAACTAAATATCTCAATCAATAATAATATAGTAACTCAGCAACCTTTACACCCCCTGTAGAAGGAGTGTCTGCATTATTTATGTATTGCAAGTGAAATGAAGGGCTGAGGTTAAAAAAAATAATGCTTTAGTGGACTTAAAACATATCACTTTTTTCATGGGAACTCTGTTTCATAGGCTAAGTGCTCTTAACTTCATTGCTATGTCTGCTGTACATGAAATGTCAACCTCCAAATAACTACTGTAACAGATGGCAACAGAAGATCATTGGGGGTTTTTTTGTAACTACTTGCTGCCATCTAGCAGTCATTTGGATATTTGCAACCTGGAAATGATAGCCTTTCTTAGTGCTTCAGGGAAATACGCAAGCTTTTTCATTGTGCAAGCCTATTTGTGTGCAAAAACATCTGTATCTCTCTAATATGTCATATTTAAAAACCAAACAAAATTAATTATCTGTTTTGGATCTGATTTACCCTTTATGTTTTCATTTTACTAGCGATTCTTCAAAGTGGTTTGGCAGGAAAAAAAGAACGTGGTAAGAACAAAGTATTTATTTCCTTATCAAATCAATAATTTAATTAATGGATTATTATGTATTTTAGGATGTTAAAAAATAAAAATTCTCCACCTGCTGGGAAAGCAACAATACTTTTTTACAGTTCTACTTTTTATCTGAAAATCAAGAGTTTGATTTATTTAGAATTATTTTCTGAATTATTACCATATCATATTGTGGGGAATAAGGATTTTCCAGGGTATGAAATGTGTTGCAGGTAAATCACATTTAACTGCTTGCATCATTTTATATATTTGTAGAAGAAGAAATGTTAAAATATGGCTACCCAGCCTATACCACATCATGTGCCTGGCTAGGTTATCCAGACCACAGCCTAAAGCAGGTTTGTTTTTTCCACATTATTTTCATTTCAGCGTTGAGAGGCACAAATATACCACAAAAAATAACTGAATTAGCACCGCAGGCTAAGTTTTGAATGCAAGCTCTATTCTAAATGGTCACATGTAGCCTTGGTTGGCTTGCATGTGTTGCAGCTGGTTTACCTCTGGCCTACTATTGTGCATGGCATGATACCTTTGGAGCAGAATGTCCACCTAAGAAAGAGATTACATGAATTAATTCTGGCAAAGTCAGAAGCAAATAGCCCAAAACCAAACTAGTCTGTACCATGTGGGGCAATAGTCCCTCCACTAAAAGAGATAATCCTATAACCCACTGTATTGCACAGGCAAGAACAAAAAGCAGTGGAATTTGATCTTGCTACAGGGCAGTTCCTGACTTACAACCATAGTTGGGACCAGAATTTCCATTGTTAAGTAAGATGTCATGTGACTGCTTTGTTCAACAACTCCAACTCCAGCAATCCCAGTTGTGATTTTGCAGGTCATTAAGCAGATGCAGTTAAGGTGTGCAGGCCCGGTAGGGGAAGAGCCTGGGAGGAACTGAAAAGCCCTTGCTGAAATCCAAGTGGCATTTTCAGCTCTTGATTAAAGAGATTGTATTTGCATACAATCTCCACTAGCCTCCCTACCTGCCTGAGGCATCCCATGTTTCTTACCTTACCGCACTGCCTCTTCAGTCTCTGTTTGGATTTTGGCTCTTCAAATCTTAAGTTTCTGAGCTCCATTTCTGCAACCCACCAGAGAAGGAGTTCAGCTTCCATTGGCAGTCATCTCAGCTTTTCCCAGAGACAAGAGGGAGTCTTTTTGGCAGGCAGCAGCAATTTACAAACCACCTCTGCCAGCTTCACATTGACTTTCTGGGAAAGGATTGCTAGCAAAAAGGATTGCAAATGATGGTCACGGGTGCTTGGCAACCGGTTGTAAGTTGCAAACACATTGCCAAGTACCCATATTGCAGTCGTGTGACCACTGGAGTGGTGGTGCAATGTTTTGTAATGACCAGAACTGCTTTACACTTTCCAAGACTCTCATAATTCTGTCTGGACTATTGTTAAAAAAATAGTCATAAACTGAAAACTATCTGTATTAATAGGTAGGACTTGTTTTGACACCTAGGAGTGGCTAAAATTCTTTCAAAACAGCTTCATTAGCTGTTGTAGTAAAGTTAGTTATCAGAAATCTCCATTGCCACATTTTACCTTTGACACTTTCAACTCTAGCATTTGTCACGAGAATAAACTAATTCTGTTTGTTTGTCCCGTTTGACTGTCTTGCTTATGATAAGGTAGAGTTTGTGAAATAAATCATATTCCTTTTACAGTTTTATGTATACACCCTGTTTCTGCTTGGAAAAAAAAGGTAGGGTGAAGATATTATTACCCTAATCCTAACCCTACTCTTGGGTTGGAGCTGCCACTTCTACCCACACCTCTTGTTTTTTAAGCAACCGCTCTTGTCAAGAAGGTTGTCCTTCAGATCACTTGGCTGAGCCACAGACCAATCATCCCAGTAATTAGTCTTGCTGGTTAGGGTAGGGGCCACTGGAAGGTAGATGGTTAGAAAAGACCAAGTTACCAATGAATTTTAAAAGCCAATATTAAAGCATTAACACACAGTTCACTTAAGAAATATTTTTCTGCAAAAATTATACAGCTTTAAAAAAAATCTAAATAGTTTATACTTGCTAAAGGTCTGACTGATGTAATTTGCTTGGCAGCTATGTACTGAAGCGCTGAAGGATGGGTGGACCAGGTACAGTAGTGTTTTTCTTATGCATGCTTTTAAGCACAGTAGAAAATGCCGAGAGATACGATGAGCAAAATCACTCAGTGAGCTCCTTCCTACAGCTGGGTCTCATCATTGTTAGTCCAACACTATGCTACATTGTCTGTCTTTCTGAATTGGATAGGATATACAACAGTGCTTTTTATAATTTTACCAGGGGTAATTTTACAATGAACTTCAGAAATTCTGCTTTTTGAAAATGGTGTATCACAAGTAATATTTCTTTATTCTATTCTCTTTTTTGGGCAGCAGATACTCTATTCTCTTAAAGTTTTTCCATAAATGCAATTACCCAGAGAAATAAAGACTGGTCTATAGTCATTTTGTGAGCTGGTATCCCCGAATGCATACTTGAACCGTTTTCTCCTTTAGTCCTGTCCCATAACAAGTACAAGTTCACTGGTTTTAACTATCCAAAATCGCTGGGGTAGAAAGATCAAGTGGATGATTGTCTTCCCAGCCAAAGCAGATTATCCACACCATTGATTCTTGCAGTGGCATACCCTTATATCCTTGTGGATAAGCAAACTCTATTTTTTTTCATCAAAATACCATGAAAAGGCCACCTGCAAATAAGCTGACCTGCATTTTTCATGGTGTTTTGATGAAATATTTGGGAATTGGCTTTTACCCATCAATGGGTTTATATGCGAGAACATGCAGGATATATGAGTACTTTAGAAAACTATATATTTATGGATAAGCTCATCTGCAGATAAATCAAACCCAGTTTGGGGCTTAACTGAGAGCATATATTAACAAGCATGGAAGCATCATATACATCTGTATGTTTTGCCGTCCACACAATAACCTTTAATTTGTGATGAGCCTATTACAGAAAGTAAATCTGCTGAGTTAGGGCTCTGGCTGACAACTATGCTGACTCAGCTCATTAAGTCAGTAGAGGGGCAAAATATAAGAATGTTTTCCCAATATTTGTAAGGAAAAAAACATGCTAAAGCTTCTACTGGCTGAGTTTGATTACAGTTTTGTTCATGTTGAATTCCTAAAACTAAATAGGCATCTCAAGAGTTCAGGCTCAATTCATCAACATGTTTTGGGTACCAACTTCTCTTCCTGGCAGTGTCCTTCCCCCTCCCCTCCCTTCTTTATGGACACAGTGAGAGGGTAGATGCTCTTTGCTCAGATTTTATCACAGACAACAGCCCTGAGTGCATCACTTTCAGATCTTTATAAAGATTTGAGCTAAGATGCCAAGCAACATCAAATCAACCTTGACTGACTCAAGCTACACAGCATTGGACTTGATTAATTCTTGGGTGGAAGGCCACAAGAAAGCTCAAGGATGTAGTGTAGCGATTCTCAACCTCAGTAACTAAGCTGTATGGACTTTAATTCCCAAATCCCCAAGCTACTGACTGAAGAATTCCTGAAGTTGAAATCCACACATTGTAGAGTTGCTGAAGTTGAGAAACACTGATCTAACCCGCTGCATTCCATATGCAGGCAGAAAAAGGCAATAGAGCTTGCACCTTGATTTGAAGTTCAAAAACACTGCAGGGTGCAGAGATGTTAAAGAAAAGAAACTTAAAAAAAAATGAATACTTCCATGGTGTTTCCATGGCCATGTAATAATCAGGAATTAAGCTCAAGTAAGGATTTGGGGGTGCTTCCTTTAATGTTTGTGTGAAGAATTATTTTACTAGGCATAATTTACATTGCCTGGATCAGTGGCCCCCAATCTTTTGGGCACGAGGGACCAGTTCTGTGGGGAGAGGTTGCTCCTCAGATAGGAAGAGGCGTGGTTTCACCTACATCACACAGATGGAGCTTTCCTTGTTTGCGCGGCCCACTTTATGGCATGGCACAGACCGGGGGTTGGAGACCCCTGGTCTGAATGGCTTGGGAAAGGATTTGCAGAAGTTCAAAATGCCCATTAAAATAAATGAATCCTGATGTAATGTCAAATTTCTTGAATTTTAGAAAAAGCCTCCTCTTACTTGAGCCCAACCTCAACGGGATTTCCCACTCATTTGTTTTCTGATAATATTGATAATATGGAATGACACAAGTGAATGTTTTTCTACTGTAAAATTGTCATAGGTTTGTCAGTTACTGAGAAATAGTTCATACTTTATTGCAAATGTGTGCTTAGGTTCAAAGTGAAAGTTGGAAAAGATCTCCAGGATGACATTCGGAGATGCAAACTTGTTAGAGAAATGATTGGTCCTGAAAATATACTGGTATGTATGTACATTTGTATGATGCCAAATAGGTTATATTTTAGAATTTTAAAAATTAAAAAAAAACTTACTCGAAACAGATTAGTCAAGTCTTCTTTTTACTGCCATGAATTTTTAAAAATTATATAGGATTTAGAAGATACAAAGCAACTTGATTTTAGTGTCAGCATGCTTGCTAAATGTAACCTTGTTGTTTTTTTAAAAAAAATGAAATAAAAATAACACTTTTTCAAAATAAATTTTCAGTAATGTTAGCCAGCAGATGCCATGTCATTTTGGCCATTGACCATCTTAGCAGTAGGGAACGTGTCTTAAGCCTATGTCACTTTACACCTGTCTTAATGTTATAGTTACAGGAACGGCATCATCCTGAATTTAGACTGTATTTATTCATAGTTGTTGGATGCTAACCAAAGATGGGAGGTGGAAGAAGCCATAGACTGGGTCACTGAACTAGCTGAGTTCAAACCGCTATGGATTGAGGAACCAACTTCTCCTGATGATATTCTGGGGCATGCAACAATTGCTAAGGTAAGAGACATTGTTTCAGTTACTGTAATAGCGTTGTTATCCACCAGAAGCCATGTTGATTTATTGGCTGGAGAGCTACATTGGAACTTCAGGATTCTAGCAAAAGTTATTAACATATGCCTGGTAAGAGATTCTTTCCATACTCAACATGTATTCCATTAAATTTAAATGATTTTCATATTTTTAGACTATACTAAAAGCATGAAATGTATTTTTGTACATGAGTTAGACAGCACTACTCTTGTGAATCATGTATTTTTAATGTATTTGTATCTAATGTCCCAATTATATACAAGACAGATACTATATTCAAACTTCATTAGAGTATAAGGAGCTTATCTGTGCACCATAGTAGAAATACAGTATTGTGTAGGAACTATTGATTTCATAGCAATAGCACTTAGACTTATATACTGCTTTATAGTGCTTTCCAGCCCTCTCTAAGCAATTTACAGAGCCAGCATGTTGCCCCCAACAATCTGGGTTCTCATTTTACTCGCCTCGAAAGGATGGAAAGATGAGTCAATCTTGAGCCTGGTGGGACTTGAACTGGCAGTCAGCAGAAGTACTGTACTACTGCAGTACTGCACTCTAACCACTGCGCCACTGAGGCTTTTCATGCTGGTTTAATGTACAGAAGTATACTCATTTATGACTTAAGTGCATTCTTTATGGTTACATGCTTTCTCTTTATGTAATACTCCTATAATCAACTAATTGATTAATTTCAAAGCAAAAACTACTAGCAGTTCTATTGATGCTTTCAAGTGTCTTCTAATTGTATAATATGGACAGACTGCAGAAATGGCATTTTGTTTATGTGTTGTGAATAATTATATTTGGACATGCTTAAAAACATGTATTTTTTTTAGGCATTAGCACCATTAGGGATTGGTGTTGCAACAGGAGAACAAGTAAGTTTATTTACTATTCCTTAATTATATATTTTGAACATTGACAAGATAACTTTCTGATACCTCACCATAGCTTTATTTACCTACATTTGTCTTGAATTTTGTTTCGGAAATTTTGTTCTAATAGTTCTGATAAAATCAGAAGATTGCTAGTATTTGGTACCCTTATATATTAAAGAAACACACTAAAAGTATGAACTCAACCATGGTTTTGTGTGTGTTTTAAAGACACACTTTCCAGACCCAGATGATTTGAGCAGCTTTGTATCCAATCAGTTCCTATCAGTTGAAATTAGCCAAATGTTAACATCTCCTTTAGTGATTAGTACAGTATAGGAATACTGTAACATTGCGCAATGACAATTGACTACAGTAGGGGGCAGCACTTGACCAAACTTGGCTGATCTCAAATGCTCTGAGTAATTTTGGGTGGGAAATTTTACAATTATAGACTAGTTCCGGAGGCTGGAAAGATTGCAGAAGACAACAGTAACAAATTACAAATTTTATAACAAATTTTGTGACCAAGAAAATACGGAAATGTCTACCTAATCACTGAAAGTAAGGCTCCAGCAGGAGACATTACTTTTGCCATCATGATAGTGCATCTTTAAGGCATTTTTGTAATGACAAAACATTTTCATACATGACCACGCAGTGTATGAATGTGATGGCATCAGTATTTAATCTGTTTACACAGGAGTAAGCCCTGCTGGACTCCATGCTCAGTAGGTATGTTCTCAGAATTGTATTGCATCCATGACTTAAACTTTCCTCCTTCTGCCTTCTGAGTAAGTACGTCTTGCAATGTTTACGTAGAACGTAGAACAAGAGGAAGCAGCAATAAAATTGTCCTTCAGTTTTTCCTTTTTGTTTATCTTAGGATTCATATTTAGTCAAATATTTATTTGGAAATTATGGTTGATATCACAATCAACTAGATGTTTAAATTAGATTTTGCATTTTTATCCAGCTATTGAGTCTTTCTCGGGATATAGGGAGATTTTTATTTTGTAATGGTATTAAAGGAATTGCTGCAGGATGTAAGCTGTTGGGGAGGGGCCTGTTGTAACTTTAAATGCTCACTAAGCAACCAGTCCCAAGTCAAGGACTACCTGTATTGCAATTCACCATGTCAATTTACAGGTGAAACTCAGAAAATTAGAATATCGTGCAAAAGTTCA
>JANHFJ010003608.1:74580-85307 GCA_032468195.1 Cerberus rynchops
TGTTAACCGCCCCGAGTCCTTAGGGAGAGTGGGGCGGTATATAAATTTGATAAAATAAATAAATAAATAAATAAATACCTCACCCCATCTTTCCTCCAAAAAGCCCAAGTTATTCTTGGGCAGAAACCTGTAGATGGATACCCAACATTTCATAATTTTTTTATCATTATATGGTTTGAAACATGAGCTCTTACTAATGATTGGTCATGTGCAGTTCTGTTTTTAGCCATCCTTACTCTAGACATCTTTTTCAACTCTGAATAGTATATATTCTCGTCTATAAAATGGAGCTTTCTGCCAAATTATCAGGATACTCCCCAAACGTCTTCTGAAAATCCTCTGCAACTACTAGGCACCTAGGAAGTCTAAGAACTAAGAATTCTAGGCCTGCCAGGAATTGAAGTTTGATAAGAGGGTGATCTGGGTAAGGCAAAGGTCAGATATTCATATCTTCCAGTCTCAAATGATCCACCATTCCACCCCAAACTAAAGACCAGATCATCAAGTATGTGTCTTTCTATATCTGTGCATGGAAGTTGAAATCGCCCAAGACTTGAGGGCTTTGGAATCCAGTACTAACTTTGAAATCAGATTCAGGAGTATGTACAGAATCATTGCTGAGCTAGTCGGTGGTTGGTGCACCAGCACTTCACATCTTCTCAGCCTTCATACAAAAACAGCAATAACTAATCACTGCCAGAGCTATGTTCCTTTTAATTGTCACTGTCTCAGAAATAATCACAGCAACTTCTCTTTGGCCTTGGCATCATAGCTACTTTAGAACTTGAAACCCATCCAGGCCAATTTCTGACACATTTGTATTGTTATTGAAGGAGAAAATAACTGATGCTAGCGGGCAGGAATCTGCAGATACATTAAGTCTGGAAAATAGCTAACATTTCCCATTCTTCAAACAAAATGGCTCTAGATATACTTCAATGTTTGGCAAAATATTTGAAAATATAAATATAGTGAAAATATAAAAATGTGAAATAATTTTATATTTTAAATAGGGGTTAAGATGACTGAAAGTAGAAACCCTGGGCTAATTACTGGAAAAGAAGACATCGACCACTAACAATTATAGTGTACTCATTTGCTAACTAACAAACCAAAGACTAAATATACTGGGTTAAGGTGGCTACTACTTTTTTGTGTAAACAGGATTATTATATAAATCTTGTCTTGATCCTCTCTTAGTGTGCATTATGTGCTTTGAACAGTTCAATCAACTTGGCTCAAGCAGATTGTGTGATGTCTACTCAACTGGGTTGAACAGTTTTCCTACCTATTACCAAGTCATGTTTCAGTAATATGCACCAGATCTAAGCTTGATGATGTAAAATAGGCTAAGAAACATAACATTGAATGTGGGTAGCAAAAATTTTTTTTTTTAAATTCCAGATGAAACATATCTTATTCTAGTTTGGAATGCATTAAGAATATATTTTTGTCTTTAAAATACTGATTTCTCTCTTTGAAATACTGACTTAAAAATATCTCAACAGTTTTTATTTACATAGCTACTTCTAAAATTACCACTATTGCAATATCCATACAATTTTATAATACTTTGATATTATTTTATACATAAACGTAGCTGAGCGAGAAAAGATTAACTTCCCCAAAGTATAATTGAAAAATAGATTTCAGGGAGACAAAAGAGGGCATTTATAAGTGGTTGATCAGAAAAAAGCAAAGTGAATGCTGTGAAACAATTGTATTATTAATAATAATATGCTTCTGAATATGCCTACAAGGACTGGAAAGAACTACACTAACAAATAAAAACTTTCATCAACTGGAAAAAAGAGACAGTAATACCTATATATGACATGCCCTCCCATACTTTTATCTTAGCAGTTCGACTTCATTGCCCCCATTCTGCTGCCTTCCAAAATTTAAGTGGAATCTCTGGAACCAAATTAACAAATCCTGGGCTACAGGGTCAATCAAATAGCTTTTTTATATTTTACATCTTAACCATGGTTTTTGTAGTATACCCATATAAGGGCATAGCTTGGAGCTCAGCTTTTGGCGGGGAAAAACAGAGCGTGGGAACACCCTGCGCTCTGATTGGTCAGGGCGCGCCTGGCTAGAAAATATAAAGAGCTGTCTTCCCGTTATTCTGTATCTTGCTTGGAGTGACTGGTTACTGTTCTGGTTAAAATAAAAAGAAACTGTTCCTGTTAACGATCGCCTCTGTCTCCTCATTCCCACAACAAAACAGTTTTGTTCTCCTGTCATTAGGGCTGTGGAACATTTTGATCTGAGAGACATTTTAGGTCTTAAATACAGGGTCTGTTTATTATTCTGTATGTTCCATGTACTCTTAGTTCCCAGATAAAATTGGTACAGGTTGGAACTTATGACAAAAGAAAAATGTTGTTGATGCTACTTAACAGTGACTTTTTTTTCCCAGAAAACAAATTGAATTCTGTTGAATTCAGTGGCATTGCAACTTAAACTAGTATCTAGTCCCAACATATTTTCATGATGAATCCTATTCAAAACCTGCTGCTGGAATCATTGCAGATTTATAGTGATAGGCCCAACAAAGTGTATTTCATTATTTAGATTTCGTTCCATGATGGCATTGTTTTGAGATTAATCATTCAGTGGAAAGAAACATATTTATATAAACAAAAAAACAGTAAATATGAAGGTGATTTACTGCAATTAAAGCCAGATTGTATTTAGATCAACAGGCAGGTCTGAGGCAGCATCATTTTCATAGCAGAGACTATTTTAGAAGCTACTTGTCCATTTTCCCACTTATCAGCATATCCAGTCAGGTTCTTGTGCTCTCTTGACTCCAGATTTAGAAAATGGCCTCTAGATTCAAATATGGATGGTGGTGTCAACCTCCATGTTTTTAATTTTGCTTTATATGAAATATATAGCTCAGAGCAGTGTTTAGAGACAGCTACCCAACTATTAACCCTGCCATAATATTCCCATTACTTATTCTGCCCAATGTCATGTTAAAATTCAGAACAGATTGTGCTTTAGGAATGTCTTGCCTGTCCTCATGTGCTTCTAATAAAGGACAATTAAGAGGATGCTAGAAGAAAGGATGGCATGAATCTCAGTCTCACTTTCACTGGCTAGGATTCATTCCCCATGCAATTCACCACTTTGTTTTGAGTCACATTGCCCTCAAAAGCAATTAAGCATAAGGCAGTGCATATCATTTTACATATCAATTTAAATAGGAGTCACTATACCATTTCCACACTGGCCCTCTTAATGTATGAACTGATTTATAATAGGAATCTTGTATATCCTTCCTCACAGCATTCTCATTTTAAGTTCTTATATGAGCTAATTTGCTAGGAATGTTTTGGGTGTGGTGGATTTAGTCAAATTCCAAGACTTTGGACTTGGAGACAACCTTCAAATCCCCAGCAGCTCTTATGAAGGCCTTGGCAATACATGCTAGTTAAGTCTTAGTTCGTTCAGTCAGTACTTAATTTTTTTGAGAAAACGCTGGAGTCTTTGTTAAACAAGATTGGGTCAAGACTTTTGAAATTCTCAGTGGATTCTAAGGTGGCAATTAATCTCAGAAGATAATGGCACTCTTCTTTAACGGTCCTTCCTTCTTCACAGGCATATCATTATTTCATATTACTACAGTGTACAGACTCTTCCATTTAACAACAGCCATAGCAAACCTTATAATAGAGGCACAAGTTTTATAACAATATTGTCCTCAAATCTATTTTGGCAACATAATTTCAAAAGTCTGATAGAACCTAATAATGTCAGCCACAACATCAAAGGTTCATTCACCTGTTCATTTTCCAATACTCATTCTGTCAGCAATATCCTTGTACAGGTGGTCCTCAATTTGTGACCACAGTTGAGCCCAGAATTTATGTCGGTACGTGAGAAATTTGTTGTGAGTTTTGCCCCATTTTACAACTTTTCTTGCAACATTTGTTAAGTGAATCACTGCAGTTGTTAAATTAGTAAGATGATTGTTCAGTGAATCTGGCTTCCCCATTGACTTTGCTTGTCAGAAGGTAACAAAAGATATTCACATGACCCCAGCACACTGCAACCGTCATAAATATGAGTCAGTTGTCAAGCGTCTGAATATAAATCATGTGACATGGGGATGCTGCAATGGTCATAAGTATGAAAAATGGTCATAAGTCACTTTTTTCAGTACTGTTGTAACTTCAAATGGTCACTAAATTAACTATTGTAAGTCAAGGACTACCTGTATATTCTAAAGGTGACTCTGTATAGGACAAATGATTTTATTTCTATGTTATGACATTTTATTTCTAAATTATGGCAGACCAAGAAATACCCAGAAATTTGTTAAGTCAACAGGCTCACAGAATAGTTGTGGCATTTACTTTAATATCACAATGACTCTGCCTCTTACTCTACCTGTTGGGGTTCTTTTATTGCAGAAGGATAAAATAGCATTTCATCCTTCATTGATATAAATGCCCTTTAGGCTACAGAAAGTCCGTTTCAAGTCTTGTCGCAGGGATAAAATTACAAGAAGTCTCCACATAGGGTTGCCTTGAGATGCTGGAAAAAATGTTGGGTTTAAATCAAAATCAATTAAATTATGTTTAAAATACGCAGAATCAAAGGAATAATTGAGGATCTCCAAAAGTTGATACCAAATTATATTTTGAGATAACATCATAACACATGCACACACACACACACACATTTATATAAATGTCATTTAATTCATTTTAATTAAACACATTTAATTTTGGATTGACATTGCTACTTCTTTTTTCTGCATCTATATATTTTTGGAAGGCAGCCTTCTCATATAAAATGTTTATATATGCATTGCTCCGGTTCTCCTATTCCTGATCGCTTCCTTATTTGTTTATGCATGCATGCATGCATGCAAAATATAAACAATATTTAGTATCTCTCTTGTTAACACTTTTTTGCTATTATCTACATAGGGGAAATTATACTGTAAATTAATTGAAAATGCATTTTTTCTCTTTTATCAAAGGCCAAAACCCATTTTTATGTATCCCATATAATCAGGATAGTGGGCCAAAACCCTTTTTGTCTGTTTCACTTTCAAGTCTGTATATAACAGTGATTCACTCTGAAAATTTGTTTACTTATTAAAATTAAGTACGTATTTATTGTATTTTTTCTGGAAACTGCTGATTTTTTAAAAAGAAAATCTTATACCTGTCAATTTATTATAGATAAAACTATTATTTCATAGTAGAATTCAAGAAGTCTGTTTCTTAATGTTGTTGTCTTAATGCTGTTAAGAATAAGAAAAAAACAATCAGATTGTATTCAAAATTTCCAAAAACATAAAAGAGCAAATCCTAATAAATATGAATTTGGTATACCTCATTGTCCTGAGATGTTTAAGGAATTCTCATTTCATGGAGCTAAACTATTTCCTTGCTATGCTGGTTTTGCTGACTTGTTCTTTTGACAGCCAGCAGTGTTTCTAATTGCAAATAAATAATCACATACTTGACATGGAGCAATAATATTGCCACTTTTAGAAGACTGTGGTTCACCTCCTCTCTTAGTCAGAAGTTATTGAAAAATTCCATTTGTGCTTAGCAACTATGCTAACATAGCAACTATGAGCAGTTGAAAGTAAAATATTTGCATCATTTGGTAGATTTTTTTTAAAAAATGTTTTAATAGCAAGTTTTATTGGAAAATATTTAGTATTATAGATAATTTTTAATATATGTGTATCAGTTTATATTGTATATATCTAGAAGACTTCACAGAACAAATACAAAATAAGGTGAATACAAACAATAACAGGATATTGCAGCTTCTTAATAGCTAAAATATGTCATCAGATAAGAATATGTGTATTAATTACATAATTTAGGAATAGTAGCCAAGAATGGGTGCTTACTCAAAATTTGGTAAAAAATAATTAAAACCTTTCTCACCTAGTGAAGCTGGCTGAAGCATAAGATCTTGGCTCCTTTCCAAACAGTGATCTCAGTCCAAATTCCCAGGAAATCCCATATTCTGGGATTAACGCAAATTCTACATGAAAGTGGATAGAACAAAGAATAGAACAAATATTGTGCAGTTAGCCATATATATGTATCACCTCTAAAACTGGTGTTCACAGATATTCAATGATGGGCTGCTGCCTGGTTGGACTGGTTCTACCAAACTGGTAGTTCTGACCTTCAGTTGGCCCCACCCACCTGCCCTCACCCTATCCTATCCTATATCCCCTTCTTTCTGGCTCAGCTGAAAGCCGAATTTGTGCGGCACAGCTGATTTCTGTGCCTCTGCTGTTGTACTTTCCGGGGCTGCCTGAGTAGGTAAAGTGCTAAACTTCAAATTGCTGTGTTTTTGAAGCAGCGCGCAGACATGGAAGGTGCGCACATGAGTGCTCAAAGTGGGTGCTTACAGAAACAGTTGTTAAACCATTTTCAGCCCAGCATTGCATATACTCCCATTAAATATTTTTAATTTAATTTAATATCAGGATTTCTATACCGCTCCATCTCCCAAGGGACTCGGGGCGGTGTACAGCCAAGTAAAAACACATGTAAACAATATAAACAATATAGAACCAGTTAAAATTAATTAAATTAAGGCTGATAAATTATAAAAATTTAAACAATTAAAATTTAAACTTTAAAATTCAAATTAAAAATCTATAGAAGAGGTATGCAGAGTGGTGACCTGGTATCACCGTCCCCCTCCTTCAGATACTACTGTGTCGACAAATATGCTTCTGTGGATGTCACTTTTGGCAGAAGGATGCTTCAGTGTGTACATTCAGCAGAACCTCACTGGGCCAGGTCACATCCCACCCTTAGAGAAAGCATCAGGCTTTGGTATGTCCCATACATGGATCATCTCTCCACACTCAATGGAGAAGGGGCATTGGTCCTACTTGATATGCTCCTTCTCATTGTGTGTCCATTCCCACGCTTTCATATTACTGGACCTGGGTCGAGAGATGTTGAAGTTTGTCTTGCAGGTGTTCCAGGCACCGTGTTTTTCCGCAGGAAGGTAGAAGCTGGGAGAGAGAGGGCGAAGCTAGCCCTTCTAAGCTTCACCACTCAATCATAGATCTAGAAAAGGACAGAGTGACCCACACATAGATCATCTCTCCACAAAACGAGAAGGAGCATATCAGATAGGACCAACGCCCTTTCTCACAGGAAGCAGAAATTATCAGTTTCAAATTATCCTACATTATTCAAGGATATAGCTCTTTGAAGAAGGTTCTAATGCTTGTAAAGTTAGGGACAGATCATAATGGAGGAATGATCAGTATGATCCTGAAGAGTCTACTACAACATCTTAATATCATATGATCAATCAATACTATTTGCAGCAATAGATAAAAGTAATGATTCCTTGTCATGCTCAATTCCTGGAAATATGTTGTCTCTGCACAAAATGGATGTGAACTGCTATGATCTTTTTCTGGTACTCCCACCAGTAGATAAAATGTCTTAATTTTTTCATTTAATGCTTTTAGTTTTAAGGGGGAAAACAGCTTTACATTCTTTGGATTCTGTGTTGTTCATTTATGATAAGGTTAGCAGATTAATTAAAACTTGTACCTAGCAAACTGTATATGTAGATGTAGGAATTAATTGATTTTCTCTCCTTACATGTTATATGTTCAAATGCATTTTAATTACTGTTTTTGAAAGACTAACATTGTGCTAATAAATATAATCTTTGATTTTGTCTGTACCCTTTTATTTTTCTGGGAAAGTTCAGTATTTCTTCCATGTTCCTTAATGTTTGATTCACATGCTATTTTGTAACATTTGTTAAACTTGTGATAGTTGGAAAAGAAAAGATAAACTATCTAAAAACAGTGTTTTAAAATACTAATACATTTAGCTATTTGTAGACTACTACAGCTTTTGAAATCTTGGATCTTATCAATCAAATGTTTTACATTTACACATTGAAAAAAATGTTATAAAATATATATTTTAAAATGATAAAACTAATTTGGTTATCAATGGTATTGATCATAGTAATAACATCTCATTAATTAGATATTGTAGGAAGAGACCCATATTAGTTTATAATAGCCAAAACTCAGAAAGAGTGTGATGTCAACAAATACATTTTATTCAAAATTCAACTTTCATATGCAGCTCACCAGCTAAAATCCACTTTTGCCAAATTCACAGCTGCTATTAAATATCTTTCTTCATAAAAGTAAAGAAATTCATGCAGCAAGTCATTTATGTTTAGATGTTTTATAGTCACATTGAACATGAAGATTGAACATTCATAACATTTTATTTAAGAGGCCCAATTTTAAGCAAGTAAAAATGAGCACTAAGCTGCTATTTTAATTATTTTGTTTCAGTTCCTAAGATACATTCACTTCGAATTGGATCCAAAAGTGATTTTTTTCTATTGCTGCATATTTCAATGTCTGAAACATGGTTTAATTTTTTTGAATTTACATTATACACATATACATGAAGTTAATTGGGGCAAGAGTAGAGGATGCCAAGGATAGAGTTAGGTGGAAACAGATGATTCGCTATGGCGACTCCTAACGGGAACAGATGAAAGAAAAAGAAGACATTGTACACATATACTGTGTGATAATAATAAGCATAATTCATGGCATATAATGGAATAATATTCTTCTGCAGTCTCTTCTAGTGACTAATAAGCAGACTAATCAAAACCAAAGGCAGTCTTTTCTTTAAGGGTATGTGCAAATCCCTGCCAGAACATTTGTTTCCCATTTTCTGATGGGATGTTTCCATCTGCAGAAGTAGATCTTAAATTTTAGCAAGTGCAAAACAAATAGAATAGATGTGATGCTAAATTTCCAGAACTGAATCAAAACCAGTTGGTATATAGGTTAGGCATAACCAAATTTTTATTTACAATTATTTAATTGTATACAATTATATACAATTGTGGAAAGTCTTATCCCTGAGGGTGCTAAAATGAACATTTGAATAGAAAAATAAATACTTGGTTTTAGCATGTGCACTGTTCTTCAATTCTTTGTATTTTCTCCTTGGAACACTATTTTCCATCCAAAATCCCCCTGATGATGGATTTTGGCATACTAGTAAAAGTCAACTTATTCAAAAAAATATTGATAATACTGATAGAAGAAATCTGAGTTCAAATCAGCTGAATATGGGTCTCCCTATGGATAATTTTTCTGGTTCACTGTCTCTATAAAGAGATAAAGAGTATTTCTATATCCACAAAGGTGTTAAAGGAGAAAACAGGGGTACAACTAAATTTAATCTACACCTCTGTATAAATGATGATCATATTATTGTTAAGATGTATAAACCTTTGTTAAAAATTGAAATAGAAGATATGCAAGTTAAAGACTGTATATAAAATGTGCAAAAACATTTCAGATATAATACAGAGTTGCTCTAATGCAATATAGTACATGAAGAAAGAGTTGAAATTTTCACTGAATTATAATTTTGGCAGAGCTATATGGTTATGTAAGTTGAAGTAGCTGCAGTTGTTTATGTATAAGATGAGTGAGATGCTCCGATTTACAGTAAAAGCTGCATGCAGATAAGGAATGTTGAGTCTTGCTTAATTTTTTACCTCCACCAGATATCTGCATTTCTTCAGCTTAGCTCAAACAAAAAAAATTGTTTCTTTCAAAGTTCAGGTTTAACCAAAAATATTTAAATTATAAGCCTTTTAGACAACCCAGAGCCTGGGAAAAGGGCAGAACAGGGAATCTTGTATTTGTGTTTGTTTTCCCTTTAGAAAACCAGAAAAAGGAATCCAGTACCTTATCGACAGAGGTTTTGTGCCAGATACGCCTGTTGGAGTTGCCCATTTCCTTTTACAGAGAAAAGGTCTCAGCAGACAAATGATTGGAGAGTTCCTGGGAAATCGACAAAAGCAGTTTAACAGGGATGTTTTAGAGTAAGTAACATATATGAAACTCTTGTTACACTTTTAAGTATGTGCTACATTTAAAAAAAAAGTTGATGCTCTATTGTCTTGTGTTTAAGCCAAAGTAATTGTTCTTCTTAAATCTCCCAGAATCACTTAAACAGTGAAATTGGCAGTTTATAAAAGTATATAAATTTCATTAATAAAATAAATAAAACAAAATCAAAGTAAAGAAATTGTTCCATTTCCTATTGTATCCATGCATGCCTTTCAGCAGGACTGATACAGGTATAGAAAGGGTTTCTTTTCTTTGCCGTTTTGCACTTTTAAGATTATTTCGTATACATTTTATTAGTTTATTGAAATATAAAATACAAACAAAAATAATGGGAAAGTAGGGGAGGAAAAAGAGAAGAGAAAGAAGCATAGGATAAAAGAGAAAAGAAAAAAAAAGAATTGACTTCCAGCTCCTTTTAACACCATAGAATAAGGTAATAAAATGTTTGTTTGTTTTTTGGCCTAAAGCACAAAATACAGAAGAAAAATAAAGTTAGTTGTATGCTTTTATTTAATTAAAGCATCTCTGCTAATTCCATCAGCCTTTGCAGTCAAATTTATGATTGTATAAATAGATAGGCACAGATTCATTCAATTGCAAATTGTGTTTTTGTTGTTTTTAAGCAAAATATGGTTTTCTTTTTTTAAAAAAGTGACAGGTTTTGATTATATAAGTCAGGGCCAAATCAGGGTTGTTTGACCTTGGGGGGCTAGGGTGGGTCTGGCCAGGGTGAGTGTGACCATCTCGATGTCACTCGTGTCAGGGGCGCCTATGGTGGCCCGAGCACTCTGCC
>JANHFJ010003615.1:35139-46126 GCA_032468195.1 Cerberus rynchops
CAAGAACAGATTTCTGCTGTTATCCAAGCCCTGAGGTGCACATACACAGACACACACAGACACACACACACACACCACACCACACAACACCACACCACTCCTTACCTGGAACTCCTCTAAAGAAACTCAATCATGGCGGCCGGGATTGCTACCACAAGAGAAGAAAACGACATGATAGCTCACTTAATGGCTACTTTGTTCAATTACTGAGATTCCAGTCCCAGTTGTGGTCATAAATTAAAAACTAATATGCAACATTGAATAATTTGTTGTACCTGGCCTTATAGCTGTAATAAACTGATTTGATCTGAAAACTTACTAGGATCCTCAGTGTAATTATAACACAATTTCACTTTTAAATTTTTTTTATTAAAATGCCTTCCTAATAGGCTGTAGTAATAATTCTTAATTCTATCGTTTTGTGTTTTGTTTCCCCAAGAGGTAAAACTTCAATAATTGAGACTTTGAAGGTCTGTTATTGCAATATCCACCAAAATAGTTTTAATTTGTTTGTAATGGTTTACATGAGACTCAGTTTGGCATAGAGGTTAAGACACCAGGATAGAAATCAGAAGACAATTCTAGTCCCAGCCTAGTCACAAAGCCAGCTGGGCCAGTCAATCTCAGTGTTACAAAAGAGGCAATTGCAAATCGTTTGTGAAATCTTCCCAAGAAAATTGCAGGCAATTGCCAGGAGTCAAGACTTGAAGGTACCAAAAGAGAATGTTTACAGAAGGTAAACTATTTAGAAATTTAACGAAGAATTGGTACTTGAAAACAGTATCCTGTCACAGCTTGAGTTGAAGAGGCATTAAGGAAGTGGGTTACAACTTAGTGGCCTCCTGTCATTACCAACTTAACTCACTTTTCCTGGAACTCCTTTCTCCAGAAGGAGAAAATGCAGAAAGCATCCATGACTATCATCTAGCAGTCAGAAGACATGATGAAAATTCTTTACTTTCTCAACACATGGGCAGATTTAACCATTGTTTCAACTGGGAAACTGACTATCCTAGCCAAGTCAAGTGAAAGATGTATAGATGATGATCTGTTTCCTTTTTCTGCTGTCCAGAGTTGCTGCAGTGTGTTTGTGCTCGTTTAAATAGAGTTCTTACACAAAAGAAATAACCCAGATGAGTACACACTTATAGCAAAGCCATTTTCCTATAAAAACTGTATTGTTTCAGAGAGATTGCAAATTGACAAGACGCTGTAACCAACATTTTGAAACCCTGAAATTCTTGAATAGATTCTTGGTTTATTTTGGCTACAGAAGAAATCCCTGGTGGCTGCTTGATTATGACATGGTTTGCTACCACCAGTGCTCCTCAGAGTCCGCACCTCTTCCTGAGCTCTAGTTCTTCGTTAAGTGTGGAAAGAACAGGTTACATTTCTCTGTTACAGTTTGCAGTAAGGACTTGGGGGAACTGGCAAATGTAATTAGTTGTTAGACATAAAAACAGTATCAGGTTTGAAGTTTTGTTTAGAGAATTCTTAAAGGTGTGATCCTAGTGTTTTTCTCCCTTCAGAAATTATTCCTTACTACAGAGGAACAACCATTGATGTTGGTTAAATTTTCTCTGTTGACAGATTAAAGTGAAAGGATTTATCAGAGATGTCAAAAACAAATAAATCAAAATCAGGGTCCCGTTCTTCTCGTTCAAGATCTGGGTCTCGATCTCGATCTCGGTCTTTCTCAAAGTCTCGGTCTCGGTCTCGATCAGTATCACGATCAAGGAAACGAAGGCTCAGGTAAGGTATTTTGGGATTGTCTCTGGGGTTGGCAGATTTTTGCCAACAAATGCTTCACCTTCAGATGCAAGTTCTACTTTGATAGTTTTATCAAAATGATGCTTGATCATTCATGAAAAGAAAGCTTCATTAAACCTATGCTTTCCATATTTGGAAAGCATTTTTTTGGGGAGGTAGTTAATAGCCACTGGCAAATATTTGTTTTTCTTGTTCTTTTGTTGTTGAGGAATGCTATAAATTATAAGAAAATATTTCCTGTTCTGTAAATGGACAGATAAAATAAGAGTTGCTTAAAAACATTGTGTTTTTGGTTAGTTTCTTTCTCCTGTTCAAGAGCAAAGAATAACTGCAGTATGTGTAAAATGTTTTGATTTCCCTTCAAAATCTTCAAGCTTTTAACTTTGCAGTTACATTTTAAGACCCTGTAAGTAGAAAACAGATAAACTGAAATAGAAAGCTAATGATTTCAACTCCCTGAACTGAATATTGTGGTGTTGCTGGTAACTATTCCAAAAAGCAAGAGATAATTTTTTGTGTGCTTTTATGATTCCTTATCGAAGCTTGGACTCTTAAATAAAAAGGAACAGTTGTTCAGATAATCCCAGATAGGGATATGGTTTGCCTGTTTATGTGGTTGCTCTGCTTTTCAGAAACCTCTTAGTCTCTGAACAGATTTCTTTTTCTTGGCTTCCTGTTATATCTAATTACACATTTAAATAATTGAAAATATTCTATGTTTTGTTAGACTACAGACATAAGTAATTGTTAATAATTAGAATGTAGTTTTTGAAAGAAAGAGGTGGGAAAGGCAACTGTATCATGCAGTGAAACTGAAGGGCTTTCCTTCCAGAGGGCAAAACCACTAGGAACATTTGCCTAAGGCTGGGAATATGCAGCAGTATTCAGAAAACCAAATGGAGACAGGCAAAATGTGTGCAAAATGTCTCTAGATATGGAAACCTGTTGGATAAATTTTAGTTTTGTGAATGATTTGATTAAAGAAGAAAAATGGAAAGAAAGCTGGTGTGTATAATTCATTTGGGAGAAATTTAGCAATCTCAGAGGTAGGATTCATTTCTTCAGAATAATGGCTGCGGACTATAATCCTTTGGTGGAGGAAAAAGCTGTAGCAGCTGGTTGCTTTCAGTGACTCGGTTGGGAAAATTGGCTGGATTGTATTTATATCTCTCTGGAGAGTTTATATTTTCTTCAGTTTAACAATCTGTTTAGTTCATAGTATGAGTCAGTCATTTGCCTCTCTTTTCATTTCCCCTAACTTTGTAGATGTTTTATTATTGATTATTTAGGCCAATCAAAACACTCTTTACTGTTGTATGGCTTGGGTTGCATTCCACCTTAGCATGTCTTTTGAAATGATTTTTTTGAACAACCTCCAGGCAACTGGTCTTCAATAATTGTTAACATAACCGCTTGGGGACTGGCTCTTCTGTGGGCTGATTAGTTCTTTTAGAACTATGGTTAATTGGCTCGCTTTCACTGCATGTGTTAGGCTGTGTGTCTGTTTCGTCTTTCTTATGTTCCTGGAATTGTTTGCGAATGAGACAGTATCCCAGGTAAGTCGGTCTCTTTCCTATTTTTATCAGGGAAGATGGTGTATTGTGTTGCTACACAGCAGTGACTTTTTATGTTGACCTACATCCTTGTAACAATGCTGCAAAGTATGTTAGGCTGAGGATGTATGTTCCAAAGTCAGGATCTGGGTTCCCTAGTTATAGCCTTGGCCTTCTAACAATTTTGGATTTCTAAGGTGATGTTAGCTATACCTTTTTTTAAGCAAAATAAAATGGACTCGCTCAAAACTTTACACATGTCACCAAGTATTATATGATTTTCCTATATAATCAGAAGGCTTTTTTCAGCTTTATAGTAGGTTTCAACTTTTTTTATTACAGTGATATAGATCAAACTCAGTTCTGTTCATTTTTTCTGTTTTCAGGTTTTAATTTACAGGTTCCGTTCAATCCCTGCCAGATTTGTTCTCTATTGCAACAGGAGTTTTAGAAGACTGATAGTCCTTTGTGATAGGCTAGATCAGGAAAGAGGCATCACAAGAATTACAGGAATTCTCTTATAGTGTATTATAATAATAGTGCCTTGAAAGCCTGACAAAGTGAATCAAGAGTGCCTTCTCAAGAGTGAATCAAGACAAGATTATTTTGAGATTCTTTCCCATGCCTTCCTCTTTCCTAGGGCCAAACTTGTTGATGTAATCATTCTTGCAGTCCTTTTTAAAAGTTATTTCCCTACTCCAAAGATAGTTGCAGTCACTTATCTGAAATAGTAGGTTTTGCTTGAGGAGAGGGGTTGCACTAGAAGACCTCCAAGATCCCTTGCAGCTCATTCATTCATTCTAAATTCATTTCAATCCATTGTAGTTGATATTTAGAAGTGACTGCCTCTTCTCAGTACCTGTGTATCTTAACGTTTTTGTAGGAAAATCAAAGCAACTGCAATAACCAATTTCTTCTTCTAGCTGGTAAATTTTTCTTGGTGGTAGCTTTTTAGTAAAGAGGATTGTTTTGAGAAATTCTAGAAAGGAAATCTTTATCCTGTCCCGCAAGAAATAATAGGTTTTTGAATTACATTGAAAAGTATTATGTATATTTACCAAATATCTTTTTTCCCTTCAGTTCTAGGTCCCGTTCAAGATCATATTCTCCATCTCATAACAGGGAGAGGAACCATCAGCGAGTATACCAGAACCGGGATTTTCGAGGTCATAACAGAGGCTATCGGAGACCCTATTACTTCCGTGGAAGGAATAGAGGATTCTACCCGTGGGGCCAATATAATCGAGGTGGTTATGGAAATTACAGGTCTAATTGGCAAAACTACCGCCAAACATACAGCCCTCGAAGGGGGCGTTCTCGTTCTCGGTCACCAAAGAGGAGGTCTCCCTCTCCAAGATCCCGAAGTCATTCTCGAAATTCTGACAAATCATCATCTGATCGTTCAAGAAGGTCTTCATCATCTCGGTCATCTTCTAATCATAGCAGAGCTGAGTCCTCCAAACGTTGGTCGTTAAAGGAAAAGAAATCTAAGGAGGCTCGGGGGTCCCAAGGTGCTGGGGACAACCAAGGGGATGACTCCAAGGAACAGCCCTTCTCAGGAGGAACTGCCCAGGATGTCAAGTCTTCAGAGGGGTCAAAACCCTGGCAAGATGTGGGAACCTATGGCACCAGTGCAGCCTCAAGGGCCTCTGCCATGACAGAGTTGAGTCCCAAAGAGCGGAGTCCAGCGCTAAAGAGCCCTCTCCAGTCAGTCGTAGTTCGACGCCGATCGCCCAGACCAAGTCCGCTTCAGAAGCCCAGTCCGACATCCTCCAATCCTTCCCAGCTGGGCTCAGCTCTGCAGAGCGGCAGCTCCTTTCAGGCAGGCTCACATCAGTTTGAGCATGGTTTAGCCAGCCTGAGCCCAACCAGGAAGAGCCCAGTATGCAAAAGCCCCACAACAATCAGTTCCATTTATGGGGCCTCTCAGAAGGAGGAAATAGGCTCAGCCTTTTCAAAGAGGCAAGTGGTCTTAATTCCTGGACTTGATTAATTGTTCCTATTTTGATTGGAAGCTGGATGACTAATTTAGCTGCTAAAAATAATGTAGGTTAATGGAAAGATTGCACTTTCTTCAATGTGGCTATGGAATAAGTTGCTCTTGGATATTTACTGCTTGCATGGAATTGGATCTAGACTAAATTTGCTGCTATTCGTTCCACCGAAACCAATGAGGTTTAAATCGTAATGAAGAGCACTTTATGTTAACAAGCTGTACCCAAACCAGGCTTAATTTGGATCAAATCCATTCCATGAAAAAAGTAACTAAATTACATTAGAAGAAATAAAAGGGGTATTTGTGGAAACTATTCCACATCCTGAATGCATGTTTTACTTGGGTAGTTTTAAATACAGGTAACCCTCAACTTAGAAGCATTAGCGTTAGTTTAGTGACTGGTCTTATGACTGTTGCAGCAACCACCATATGGTCACGTGATCAAAATTTGGTAACTTGGCAACCGGCAGGTATATACCAATGGTTGCAGTGTCTTGGGGAGGGGGGTGACACATGGTCACTACTTGGGATCATACGACTTTGCTCCTGACAAGCAAAGTCAATGGGGGAAGCCCCATTTACTTAATACCCACATGATTTGCAAACAAACAGTCATGTCAAACACTGTAAAATCAGGCATGATTCACTTACCAACAGAAATTGTGGCCCCAATTGTGGTATAATTGGGCTACCTATAATATTATTCACAAAAATAACAAGGCGTTTTTGGTTAAAAATTATTGGTAGTTGACTATCAGTCATGTCATATTTCAGATCCAAACCATTACTCAAAATTAATATCTTCAAATATTTTAAAATAACCTTATTTATATACTTTAGAAATTGGGAGATAAATCTTCAAGTGGTTTGCATTCTTATTTTACTAATAGGTACAAATTAAGTACATTAAGTATAGTCTGAAAAATAGCCGTATGAGAAGTTAAATGCAGTTTTGATTTGGGATTGGATTCATTCCATAATTCATTTTTTTCATGCATTTTCCAGAACTGTCTGAAACAGTCCCACGTGACTGAACTAGGGTTTCTGTAGTTTCCCTTGTAAAACTTCGGTTTTAAATTAACCAATTCCCTGTTCTGTCTACATGAATGGAGTCTTTTATTACACTATACTTAGCAAAAAGCCAGCTTGCAACTGGAATTTGGTCTTTGCCTGAGTGAATTAGCAAGTTTGGAATGAATTGGTATAATAGAAATTGTGAACAGTGGAGCCAGGGAAACCTGAAATCCTAGCTTTTTGTGAAACCCAACCAGTGGCATTGTCCACACTAATTGAAATGGACCAGTCACCTGTGCTTTAATGTTAGGCAGGCAGTAGAAGAAACTTCAGGCATGTATTTTCTGCATTCCTGCCTTGGCAACACCAAGCTCCTGTTTTAGATTAAACTCCAATTCATGGCTTTATCCAATACAAATCATGGATCAGAGTGGCTAGTGGAAACCAAATTATCTTACAAACTATAACCTGATGTTTACTGCAACTAATCCTAATGAAAGTAGCCACATTTTTTTCCAGACATTAGGAAGCAAAGCACAGCTAATTGAAAAGAGAAGCAAAAGCTTCTGAATCTGGGATCAATGCCAGAGGGAGGGTGCATGATCCCAAGGCTTGCCTAGGTTCAGCCATATACATTTAACTTAAGGGTTAGAATTCTGAATTTGGGGGAGAAAAAATAAAGAGCTATATCACCAAAAGGGCATTCATTTTAAATATAAAAACACGCATTTTTAACACAAATGCAAATGTTTTAGCACTTTCTCAGTTGTTATTATTTTTAGAATTGAACAGATTTTAACCAAGAATGGAAGGCAGTTCATTAGGATGCTTGTTGAGCTTTCCTGAAGGATTTAAATCCTTAATGTGTATCACAGTGAAAAGGCTTGTGCTCCAGTAAGGTTCAGTCTTGAAGAGAAATGGCACAGAACTCTGGGCAGTACAAATTTAGTAGGAAGAATTAACTTGCCCATTTCCCCCTTTCATTATTGGGGATTGAATGGCAGGACACACAGTTGTCATTTAACGAATTATTGGCACTCGTGCATGAAGTTATTTTTCTGCTAAACATACAACAACAGCTTACTTTAAAAAAGAGATTCAATAATAGCAGTAGCACTTAGAATTATATACTGCTCCATAATGCTTTGCAGTACTCCCTGAGAGGTTCACAAAGCAATATAGTTTACAAGATAAATTGTGCAATGCAACGATGTGACCATTAATTCTGGGCATAGCATAAAATAAGGCCTCTGCTGTCCAGTGGGGAAGTTTTTGTATTTTTTTCAGGAAAAGCTGATTTTTTTAGACATTACTGGAATATAATTAGAGCTGCACTGTGGTTGCTTTCACAGCTATCATTTATTTGTTGCTATGTGGCAACACAAGACTGGTGATCTAAGGCAGAGTAAAATTTGAATAGACTGATGGCTTATGTTCATAATATGGGGAATAACAGGAATATATTCTCTCATTCTCTTTACTATGTTTAATGGTATATTTTAAACTTAGTTTCTTCTTTTCTGAGAGAGTTCTAAAATGGCTTAAATTAAATAATCCAGGATACATGGTTACAAAAGAGTTGTTAAATATTGCATAACATAGGAATGTCTTTAAAACACTGTTGCATCTTTAATCATTCATTATTGCAAAAAAGGTAGTGTAAGTCAGATTTCAGAACACTGCTATAATCATAGTTCAGGGGCAGAACTTTTCTGGTATGCTTTCAGAAGCATATGGCAAGATATTTGAAAGTATGCCCACAGTATTTGTCATCCTCTGGAATCCATTCTTGGGCTTAATTTCTAGCAAATGTCAGTAGCTGTTCAAAAGTCAACTTATACATCCAGTAAAAAATTAAATAATGAAAGTGATAGTTATGATATACATCTTTGGGCAGGACCATTACTTGCATGTATTAAAAATAACAGCTACGTTATGGAAACATCCATATTAATACATGGATATTAATTCTAGCTGATTTGGTAATTTTGGTAATTACACATTCCTTTTAAAAACCCATTTAGTATGAAAGTGGTATTGCAGCTAGAGCTGTTTTGAATTCCACCTCTGATTGAACATTAAACTGGTTTTAGAACTAGATGCAATAATCACTGGTATCAAATTAAATCATCATTAAATGATTTAAACATTGCCATTCTTGATAAGTGTACATTTCCTCCCAGCCAATTAAGTATTTTCCCCATTAACTTTTTTGCTTTTATTTGTGTTTTGAATTGTCTATAGCTTCCATAGGAGACATGCCTTCAAATATTTGAAGTAGCTTTTGAGCCTTTTATTTCCATTGTGTGTTACTTAAAAGCACAGCAGTCCAAAGTGAAAATGTTGATGGGTTAATTCTTCAGAAACAGGTTTGTAAATGAATACACAGGTTGGGTAAGATCTTTTACATATTTTCTGCCTTCTAGCTGTGGCAAAAGATTGTAGAAAGATTGACATTTTATTGCTGTTGCTAAGGTATTTGATCCCAGGTTCAGGCGTTAAACAATGCAAAAGAAGCTAAATAAACATCATGAAACGGTCTTTTCCAGACAGCTTGATTAAATCTTACAGGAATAACTGCCTGAAATATCATCTCTCTTTACTCATAGGTACCTGGAAGAACAAAAAGCAGAGAATGGGAAGGACAAAGAGCAGAAATTGACAAATGTAGAAAAGGACAAAATGAAAGAGAAAGGAAGCTTTTCTGAGATGGGATTAGCGGATGGTAAAACAAAGCTGGATCCTTACGCCTCTAAAGCTGATACAGAAAAGATGTATCGTGGGAATCAGTCCCCAAAGCGCTATAAAGTGCGAGATGATTTTGAAAAGAAAATGGCAGAGTTCCACAAGGAGACCCACTATGGCAAAGAGGAGGCAGAGGAACCAGAAAAGAAAGTCAAGGGAAAAGGACGGAAGGAATCCAATTTTGATGAGGATGAGGATGAGGAGCCCAAGTTTGTGAAGACGGTGCCTGCTTCCAGCAAAAGCCAGGATGAAGATCGGGCAGGCAAATGGGAAGGCCTGGTTTATTTACCTGCAGCCAAGGAGAAGCCGAGGAAAGCAGAAGACATGGCGGAGGAGTCCTATACTGAGTCCTCCAAGAAAGACGAGAGGCAGGTGGCCAAAAGAGCAGAAGCCGGGCACCGAGGGTTTGTTCCAGAGAAGAATTTCCGAGTCACCACCTACAAAGCAGGCCAGGAAAAAATGGCGACTTCTCCCCCACCTCGAAAGGTCCCAGAGAGCAGAGAGAAGCCAAGCATGCGGGGAGAGGGCCTGGCTGCAGGCAAATCCTCCTTTTCCATTACTCGTGAAACCCAGGTCAACCTTCGAATGGATTCTTTTGATGAGGATCTTGCTCGGTGAGGCATCCGGCGTGTCTGGCTTTGTAGGGAAAGGGAGGAAATGGGAGCTTGGGGGAGATGAATGCCTAGTCTATTCCCCCTCTCAGTAGAAAGGATAAATTGGGAGCTGTTCCAAAATAAGCCCAAACTTCTATTTATAGAGCACTACTCACTCTTGCTGCTAAACAATATATGGGTGCCAGTTGCTTTGTAAAGAAAGTGGTATGAACTAAATATAATTTTAGCTAACATTTAGTGTTAACTCAAAAATATGGGCCTCTTTTTGCATACAATCAAAAATAAATCGTAACCTTCAGTCAAGGAAAAGTTGTGCGGACCTGAGTTACACTCTAGAATGAAAGCTGAAAAAGATCCTCACTGAAGCACCATAACAGTGGCTATTATTATCTTATTTATTTGATTTATATAGCCATTCATTGACTTACAATAAAATACATAAAATATTTATGTATTTGGCTGTCAGGTAAACAATTATCAACCCAGCCAGAAGATTGGCTCTATCAATAAGCAAGCAAGCAAGCAATCAGAATAGAAATGGAAGGAACCTTGGAGGTTTTCTAGTCCAACCCCCTGCTTGATCAGGAGACCCCATACCATTCTGGACAAATCACTGTCCAGACTCTTCTTAAAAACCTCCAGTGATGGAGTAGCCACAACTTCTGAAGGCAGCTTCTGTTCCACTGGTTAATTGTTCTCAGTGTCAGGAAGTTTCTCCTTAATTCCAGGGTGCTTCTCTCCTTGATTTGTTTCTTCTCTTGCCTTCTGGTACTTTGGAAAATAATTCGACCCCCCTCTTTGTGGCAGCCCCACAAATACTGGAATACTGCTGTCATGACACCCCCTACTCCTTTTCTCTAGACCAGCTAAACCCAAATCCTGAAACCATTCTTCATAGATTTTAGTCTCCAGGCCTTTATTCATCTTAGTTGGTCATCTTTGCACTTTTTCCAAAGTCTCAACATCTTTTTTGGAATGTGACCAGAACTGGATGCAAGATTGCAGGTGTGGCCTTACTAAGGCTTTACAAAGTGGTACTACTACACTGACACATCCAGCGCTCCAGACAAAACCACTCTTGGTGTGATTATAGGTAAATTATGCATGTATATAAAAAAGAGCCAATGGTTATTAGGCCTCACCTGAAATCTGACCCCAATTAATGCTGTTTTATCCAGGTTAACTCAGATGCAGTTATGCAACTAGCGGTATAGAAGTCTCATTCTTCTCTCTGCCAGTGAAAATGAAGCCTCAAATTTCACTTGTTAAGCGTGACCAAAAGTCCTTTATAAGCC
>JANHFJ010003620.1:84948-96180 GCA_032468195.1 Cerberus rynchops
ATTAAAATTAAATTTAGAATTAAATTTAAAACCCTCAGGTGTCAGGCCAGGCCGGCTCGCTGGAACAGGTGGGTCTTTTATGAATCCTCCCCCTCCATACACACTAATAGTTCAGTTTATTTATTCCCCATTCCTAAAGTCAAGTGTAAATCCCTTTACACTACCTCCCCCATCAAAATCACTCCACATCCGGCAAGAAAAGTCAGGCCAGGCAATTTATCAAGGTCAGTGGCACACAAGCACTCCATCTTTCCTTGCTTGCAGCTGGGCTTGGCATGGTGACAGAATCACAGAAAAAAAGGCAGAGTTTGGATGGAGCTTGAAAATAGTGTCTTCCCCTTCCATTACATGACAACTGTCATTGGATAGGAAAGAAGCAAAGAGGACCCATCATCCTGGGGGTCATTATCCATATAGTGAGAGTAAGTGATGGAGTGGGGATTGTGCAGGAATTTTAGATGTAGTTGGTGGACATGTTATATGCATGAACATATTCTAAGCTTCTCATTTTGTATCCTGCATCCAAAATAGACTGTGCAGTGTCTTCCTCTTCCCTGGAAATAAGGACTGGGATGGGGATGGAAGAAACAGTATTGAATGCAAAGGATAGGGTGAGTCCTCACAAACATGGAATGACTAGATGAATTGTCATTGAAGCTGACAACTATAGATGGAAACCATTGAGTTAACTAGATGTATCACTAAAAAGGAGTCAATAAACTTTGAACCCATCTATTTTGATAGTTGGGAGGAATAAAAACATTTAGCGAAAAGCCGTACCAAATTGCCCAACTCAGTCTTGGCAGTATTTTGTTTATTCCTTTCTACAGCATACTTGTATGTAAACTTGGCCAAATATAACTATTTCTCTAAGAGGAGTTGAGCAACCTTTGTCTCTTTGAAAATTTGAAGTTCAGCAAATAGTGGAAGCAGATCTGGAGGACAAGAGCAGAAAGAATCATAGTTAATAAGGGGAGACATGCAGATGGAGGAATGCACTGTAAATATATTGCCCAGATACTGCATATAAACTACACACACACACACACACACACACACACACACACACACACACGTATATGTATGTATATATGTATATATTTTCCAAGGGGCAATAATGTACAGTCTAATTATCCTGCTGGTTAAAGACCTAGCAGTGTTAAGTAATGTATTTGTCTTCTCTGATTTTCTTTACAATGCTGAATGTTGAGGAGATGATAAATTAAAATGAATGTCAGGAAATTAAAAAAGACTTCTCAAAACCTGGATTTAAATTGAAACCTGCCATCTGAAAGCACATGATTGACTATGCTCCTGTTCTGAAAAAATATGACATGGAAAGAGCTGAAAAATAATAAAACCAGCATTTTGATAAACCACACAAATCAGTACAGCTGGAAGTACAGGAAAATCCAGGAAACTGTGCCCATGTTCTAGGAGGGAAGCAGACTGATTGAAGTAAATTGGATGGTTTAGCAGTGACTACCTTCACCTGGCAACAGATGTGAGAGGATGGCACATAGTCCTTCAAATCTGGTCCCATCCTTTACCACCGGAACTCTCTGAGCATCAGTTGCATTCTTTTAAACAGGCCACCATACCCTGCAGTGTGCCTGCCAAGTCAAAGGTACAAAACATTTTTTTTTTCCTGAATGGAAGGAAAACATAAACACCCACTGTGAAATAATTGTTCTTCGGTCATAGGGAAAGGTTAGAGTCTTTGTGCAGATCTGTCTGATGGTATCTATCTGAAGCCTGACAAAATCAAAGAGATCAGTTTGCCCAACAGAAGAATGGCAGGATTGAGACTGAGAGGAAAAACAAATTTGAGGTCCTGAAATTTGAATCTATTTGCTTTTGAGTAGACTATCTGAACTTAAGTGTTTTTCGCCCCCAGAAGCTGAGTAAATAGATTATCCATTCTGAAAAATTAGGGACAAATTTTCTATAAAGCTTGGTAAATGCCCAGAAACCTTTGGCCATCCTTCCCATTTTTAGAAGCCTGCCATGTGAAAATGAATTGCACTTCTGCAGGATTCATTTGTATTCGATCCATAGATAGCCAATAGCCATAATATTTTAATTGGGAAAAAGCAAATGCATGTTTTCCAGCTTGGCAAAAGCATGTGATTACAAGGTCACTCTAAAATATTTCTCATGTGAATTTTGTGCAAAGATGCATCTCCTAAAAAGACACATAGAGATTATCTAATATACCAGTTACACATTTGCCCATAATATCAGATTAAAAAAATATGAATCTGAAGAAGATTGCAGGGCAACGAAGGGTTCTGTAGGTCATTACTGTGCATTCAAATTAGGATAGCTAGTGTCAAAAGCTATTAAATATTCATTGCCCTCTTTCATTTGGATCAAATTGTAATTTTCTCTCAAGTCCGATTTACTGTAAATGTGTACTTTTTCAAGGAGATCCAGCAGATGTGAAATAAGGAGCAGTAGACAGAGATTCCTAGTGATTACAGACTTAAGAAACATATAATCATGCACAGATCTTAAGAAATGATATTCTGCTGATTGCAGATGTTGGAGATATAGAAGAGTGAATAAAACATTTCTATAGAAGGTTGCCAAAAACACTTTTAAAAATGCCTAACTGTTGAATAGGTATGAGATACTGCCTCTTGGTTGGGATCTTCATTCCAGATTTAAAATTGATGGTATAGACCAGTGGTGGCGAACCTATGTCAGAGGTGGCACTCAGAGCCCTCTGTGTAGGCACACATAACATCACCCCAGCTCAGCTCCATGGCATTTCTCCATGGCATTTCTCACCATCGTTTGCAGGGAAACAGAAGTTTCCCTGCAAATGACGAAACAGAAGCTCACGGAAGAAAAAGATCTCGCCTCTTGCGGAGCTGCCAATGTTGTGATACCCCACCTCCCACTGATCAGGTGGTCTTCACGTCTCTGGTGCGCTCACACATGAAAGAGACTTGCAGTTTGGGTATATATTCATGTTAAAATCAGGAGACAAGATATCTATCCGATTCTGGAATACTAAGAATCCTAGATTTATGATCGCCAATGGGACTGGAACTTCTGTCACTAAACAATGTGGTTGTTAAGTGAGTTCTGCTCAATTTTATGACTTTTCCCCATGGTTATTAAGTGAATCATGCAGTCATTAAGTAAACTTGGCTTCCCCCCCATTGACTTGGCTTGTTGTAACCCCTCTGGGAAGGTCACGAATGACAATAAAAAGACCCCAGGATGTTGCAACCATTGTAAATACATTTGTCTAAAATGCACCCACATTTTGATCATGTGACCATGGGGATGCTGTGAAGGTCATAAGTATGAGGAATATGACAAAGAAGAGAGGGTCAACTTATTTTCCAAAACACCAGAAGGCAAGACAAGAAACAATGGATGGAAACTAATCAAGGAAAGAAGCATCCTGGAATTAAGGAGCAACTCCCTAGCAGTTATGGGTGCTTCATCACTGGAAATTTTTAAGAAGAGACTGGACAGTCACTTGTCTGAAATGGTATAGGGTCTCCTGCTTGAGCATTAGGGATTGAACTAGAAGACCTTCCAAGGTCCTTTCCAGCTCTGTTCTGACTGAAACTGATTGTAAGTCACTTTTTTCAGCACCATCATAATGTTGAATAGTGATTAAACAACTTGTTGAAGTTGAGAACTATCTGTATTCCTACCTCTCAATTTTTATGGTAGACTTCTAGGAGAACAGAGCAAAATACTCAATGGTTGTCTGATATGAGAACAATGAAGCTTTCATGACTGATGAACCCTTCTGGTTAGGAGACCACACATATTAAGGATGTTCTTTATTATTGTAAAGTAGTCAATAGAATCTTTATAGCATAATTTTCTATTTTTATAGTACCAAAATTAAGGCAGGGTTATTCTGAATTTCTTTCTAGCATTTTCCTCTTTCTCAAGATGATTTAATCTTTTCTGCAAGTCTCCCCATTAATGATTTACTCATTCTGGCACTGCTTTTAAGTTTTTATATCCCTTTACACATTGCTAGGAATATTTAAAGTTGAATAAGAAACTGCTAGCATGACTGAACCTTAGATATTATTTCTAATTCTCAGTTTTATGCAAGTTCTATAAGCCAGCAGGGGTGTCCAGAGAGGTTTAGATAATCTCTCGTTGGTTTCTCCATTGTTTAATGTTTGATATCAGATATGGGTCTATTTGCTTAGAGAGTTGCCTGGTGATAGTGATATAGCAAGATCACACACTCCTTTATTTTTGATAGGCATTCCCATCTGCATAACAAAAAGGAGATAACATAAAGGTCTTGTGGATACACTGCAAGTACAATTTTACTTTGGGAGATTTTTGCAAACATATTCTTGCTTTATATAATATGTTTATAATAATAATAATGGTATAAGCCAGCCAGAATTATCTTTTAGGGGATATGGCTGCAAAAATTAATAAATAAAATAGAACAAATAAATGTTCTACATGAAAAGACAAATACATGACATTTTTTTATGCTCTGGAAGTGTATGCTGGCAGAATGGAAGGTGGAGTGTTTCTCTCATTCTGGATACTATCTTATACCTCTATCTATTTGCTAAGTGGTATAAGATTGCACCATACAGAATCAATGAATAAAAAGCAATTTAAAAAATATTCATTGACACTGAACTAGAACCCTTCTTCAATCAGTACAAGCTGTTTGCTACCACTCTTATAAGGAATGCCTGAATAAAAAGATGGGTCTTGACCAGAACAATCATGCTTAAAAACCAATTGAAATGGTTAAAACAGGCAGTGGAAAATAAATTGATTGGGGGGAAGAAAAGTGAGATCTCTCTTTCATTCAAGAAAGTCCCAGGTTAAAAAAACAGAAAGATCTTCTGCAGGCATCTAAATAGATGGAGAGCATTTCAAACAATCAGTGCTAGTGGGAAGGGAGGCCTTGGATAAGTGACTGCTTTCTGCATAGAATGCGTATGCATGACAATATCTGACCCCAAATGTAAATTAGATTTAAGAATATGGCATAACTCATACAATCAAACTACTGTTGATTATATTGAAATGATAGAAAGTCAGGCAAAATATTTTTTTAATAAAGGGAGATTTCAATTATCCTAACATAGACTGTAATTCATGCTCAGGCCAAAACAAAGAAACTAAATTTTAAATGATTCACCATAAAATGAAACAATTCTTAATTGTTAGCTTTTCTATCCTGCCAGCTGTTTTTCTGCTAAGCATTACTATGCCTTATTTTGCTACAGTGTAAACACAGGACGCTCTGTATATGCTAACAGCTGCTAGGATATTCTGGACTTCTAGAAATTAAATATAATTCCTTCTTTAAATGAATGACAAAGTAAGCTATAGAAGTATGCACCAATGTAAAAACCACCTCTATATTAAAAAAAGATGTGGAATTTAACTCAACCTGGAAATAATTTGTGGAGTATAATTCTCAAACATCAATTTGTACCACATCCAAAATTTAGGATCTATTTCAACATGAGGCTTTAAAATATTAGATATTGTGTGTTTCATTGTAATAAGGATAGACTTTCTTAAAAGAGATACTCATATTATTTATTCTGATTATTTTATTAGTTGCCTCTGCTAATTGAGTTGAGATTTTTTTATACATGTAATACTAATTTGATGTTATTTTGAAAATTGTAGTTCACATAGTTTTTTACCTCTTTTTATTTATTTTTTGTTCCTTCCTTTCTTTTCTTCTTTTTTTGGGGGGGTTGTATTTTTAAATGTATGTTCTTAAGTGATATTCCTTTAATACTGATACAAATATGACAGTACTGAAATTAATCTGATCCAAATTTTTGCATTATAAAGTATAGGCATTATGATCTGGTAAATTTAAGTTCTCTTAAATGTGTGATTTTTGTGATGTGAATCTTTGTGAATTAAATAAAACAGCACATAACAACAATAGGAAATATAAATATGCTTATATGATTGCCTTTATTTGAAAGTTTATTTTCAAAGAAAAGGTATTCTTTAATATATAATAATTCAATAAAAAACAATTTGCCAATCAATAATATCCTTTTACTGTTGATCTTTAACTACTACTTTAGATCCTGTGGAATTAGAGAACAATCACAATGGTATTTCAACTGCTTAAACCATTGTTAATTTCTGATTAGTGAAATTCTGGGCTTTATTTCTTCCAAGTGAGATTTGCGCAACTTAATTATAAGTACACCATGATAAATCTGATCCAAACTCTATAAAATATTTTAAAGGCATCTACACATTAATTGGAGTATAGATACTCCCTTTAGAATTTTGCATAATGACAGCAACAGAGATACATACATCTTAGCAGATATATTTATCCACAAGTCACTGGTCTTGCAGCACTAGCATAAACAGATTTTCCCCTTCAGTTTTGTCTCTTATAACGGGGCATAACATAACACTGGGGTGATCGGACAATTGGGAAAAATTTGGAAGTGATGGAGCAGCAGAGAATTCTGAATGCTAATCACTATTTTAAT
Source organism: Cerberus rynchops (assembly GCA_032468195.1). Taxonomy (NCBI): domain Eukaryota; kingdom Metazoa; phylum Chordata; class Lepidosauria; order Squamata; family Homalopsidae; genus Cerberus; species Cerberus rynchops. The sequence continues at coordinate 91,446 of JANHFJ010003620.1, forward strand.
TATTAGACTACTTTATTTATCTTATTTATCTCATCTATACATCTTTTGATGGACATTTCCCTGAGGAAAATATAGCTATTAAGTTTGAATGACTTCTCAACCATTTGAAAACGTATCGCTTATTCAACTTGCCAAAGAACTGGGGCAAGGGAAATGTGAAAAGGAATGCAGACAATCCAAGAATAGACAGCATGAACCAAGAACCTGTCGAGGTCACTACTGCATGTGTCTGACAAAGATATGAGTTGTTCTCAAAACAAAAGACCAATTCATAATTGGACATGGGTGGGACAGAAGGGAGACTAATGTTTAACTATGTTAACATTGAGCCGAAAAACTTCAGAACTTGTTTTATTTCTTCAGTGCTGAAATGGTGTATCTAATAAAGTTTTACTTTGGGGACTACAAAGTTCCTGAAACTGTCTAGTCGGTCTCTTGACAACAACATGATATGTATGTAGTCATCTAGAATGACAGCAACTTGTGTCTCTCTTTTATGTAGGAACATAAAACATTTTATGTTTGTGAAAAAGTTATTCTCATGGGCGTTATTATTGACATCAAAGAAAATGTTAATCCAGACCATGGTTTCACAAAAACTTATTTCCCAGAGCTCAAACTATTCCATAGTGGAGAAAAAAGTTTTTCACCAAATGTTGAAATGTGACCTATAGAAAAATATTTTAAATGTCAGACTTAAAAAAAAACACAACTCTGCTTAAGATTTGTTTGATAAGATACACTGCACTCTTTTTCTATCCTGTTTTAGTATTACTGAATTTATTTTCTCACCCTCATCTAAAATGGGCTAGTGAGAATTATTTGTTTACACAGGGTAAGCAGGTTAAGTATTTAGGTTCATCATGGATCTCAGACAAGTTTGTTTCACTCACTGTTATATAATCTACTTCTTATGGCACAGATACATTTCTTCACACATATACCCACCATATTTTCTTCATCTTATTTCCTTTAGTCAGGTGTAGAACTTCTAAAGGTATCTTTTACAGATAAGAAAGGAAAAACAAGGAATTTGTTCAACACTTCAAGGAATTTCAAAGCAATGACAAAATCATTTTAAAAGAACTAGGGAGTGAGGAAGAAGCATGAAAAAGATTGAAGTAAAATATGTTATAGGTAATTTTATTTGATACATAGAATAGAAAAAAATAGTTTATCAGGCAAAGATTATAACAAATTCTTTATTTTCAATATTTTAAAATTGTAATGGAGCTAGAGAGAATCAGTTGGAATAGTGGTTAAGACATCACATTAGAAGCACTAAAACTCTTAAGTTCTAGTTGTACTTTAGGCAAAAAACCAAATGGGTGACTATCGGCCAGTCACTCTCAGCCAGCCCTAGCAAGGAGGCAGTGGCAAACCACTTCCAAAAAAGAAATCAAGAAAACTGCACAGACTTGTTCACACAGTCATCAGAAAACCACATTAATTAAAATAACTTTTTAATGGATTTACAAGTTGCTGAATTCTAAAGAATAGCATGTGTTTACATTTTCTTCTTTTTAGGAAAGTTTGTCAAAAAGCAAAAAGAAACAGACTTCTGAAAAAACTGCATTAATAAATATAAATGAAGTGTGTGTGATATGCTGTATATATGGTGTGGTGTGCATATTTGTGTTTCCTGCCGTTTCTTCTTCAATACATGAAACATGCAAAGTTTTTTTCTTTAAAAAGTTTTGCTTGTTTTAAATAGGTTTTCCAATTGTTTCAAATATTAATTTATTTCTCGAATTGGTATATTTCTAAATATAGACCTATTGATATACTTATTAACTGCATTTTAACAGTGCAATTCAGCATAATTCAAAAGAAATTGATATTAGGAAATATTCCACATTTTGTTTTCCCAATTTTTTTTCTTTTCTCATTTTCTAGACCTTGTATCTCTAGTGTGAAGATGGAGAACAGTAGAACTAATCATCAGTATGCCTAACTAAAAGTATTGGCAAAATGTAACCACACACGTATTCATATGTATATTGGAGGTTTTCAGAAGTGCAATGTGCAAATTTATGCACTGTTACTTCACTCATTTGGAGAAATAGATACTTCTAGTTTCTAAGTAACAAATAATTAGCTCAAACAAGCACTCAAATTCTCAAGTGATACAGAATAATTAACTTAGATACTCATCTTTAGTTCAAAAAGTACACATACATTTATTTTGCATATACATGCAGAGAAAAGCAATAATTCATGTAATAAAGCATGCACCTCACAACATATGCATTAGTAAACCAACATTCTTATCTTTAAAACAGAGTCTGGGAAATAGTGTTGGCCAAAGAAAATGTGAAATGAGGATATGGCAGACTGACTGGTATAAGACCCAACATCAGTCTGTCTTCTTTAGAAGATCTAAGCATTTTTAGGTTTGCTAACTCATTCTGAAAAAGAAGATAAGCTCCTGCCAGTCCAAGCAAGTAACACCTTCAAGGTTGCAGGGTATATTTGCATTTAAAGGTGCTTAAATTCTGTGTTTATGTCAGGTTGGATTTAAGATGGTTTAAGATAATCCAGTCTGGACTGAGACTTTGGCAGTACCACACAAATTTAATCTGGCCAGCACTCTACCATGTTTTTCTATTGGATAATCCTTCAGCTGTGACTTTCTTTTTCTCTTTTCCAAGAAAGCAATGGCCAATTATTTTCCTTTCTCTGAATAGGTATTCCTGTATATGGATACATAAAAATGTGTGCACACAGAAACACACACAACACACACACACATTTTCCCCTCCTTCCCACAAACCCACAAACATAAAGTGAATTTAACTTGAAATACCATTAGTTTGTTTTTTTTTTAAAACTTTGTTACTAACCTTTTATTTTCTAATGTTTTTAAAACTATGAATGTACAACATATGAGCATGACATTTATCTTATAAGCAGAAAATATCTGGTTTGAAACTGGCCTAATCGTTTCATGTTAATATTATTTTTCTTTCCCCAAGCTTTCCCTTTTTCATATGCTTTTTTTCAACATAAGTCCAGTAGTACATCATTTCATAATTTTTTATCCTCCTCTCCAAAACAAAACAGTACAAAATCTACTAGCTTCAAATAGTCCAAATAGCTTTGGGAACTGGGGATACAATTCTTCTAACTTGGGTAACTGGAAAAATCATGAAATTACGCACTGCTATATTTTTTTAAGAGAAAAGCATACATAAGTAAAGTAAAGATTCAAGGAAGTAAAAATGAATGTTTAGAAGCCCAGATTTCTGCCTGGTTTCAAAATAGCAACCTTTTATTTAAAGATCAAGTGTTATAACAATTGGGTTATCACAGCATTCATACTAAGGCTAGATTTAAAAGACATTAGAAAGCATGATAACATTGACTCAGTTAAAGGGAATTCCTGCTCTTCGAAGTAGCCTATGACTTGCTGGAATTAGCATGCAACAAATTAAAACACACTATCCCAAATGGACAAGGGCACTCAATACAACATGATGGAAAAATATACCTAAAAATACATATGGAGGTCACTTTGAGATTCATAGCTGACAGTATCTTCCATGTTTTTCTTCAAGAAATGGTTGTTAATGTGTTTTGATGAGTAGGCAATTTAGTCCATGCAAATTGGCTGTGGAACAGCTACTACACACAGGAGGAGTCTTGACGATTTTACACCGCTAGTTGTTGTTAACTGTAGGGGATGGTGCTCATCTCCATTTCAAGGCCATTGAGCCAACACTGACCAAAGACATTTCTATTATCATAGGCCAGCATGATATCACAGAGCTTTGCTACTTTTATACCAAAGTGTTACCTATTTATCTACTTGCATTTGCATGTTTTCAAACTGCTAGGTGGGTTGGAACTGGGGCAAGTAACAGAAGCTTACCTCTTTCCAGCCGACAAGCCCAGCATTTTAATCGCTGAGCCACTGTGCTTCCCACCACAGGTAGATTTGTTTATTTAAGATATCTAAACAAGAACTTGTTGGGATCAAAGTTCAACTCATAAATAAGGATTTATTCATTATAGGATCTAATTAAAGACCTTATTGATGACTTGCAGTAGTTTGGGATTAGATTCTGAGAGTTCAGACTTAAAAGTTTTGGAGAAAAATAGAAAAGTATAGATTATTAAAATATTGCTTAGTCTTGCATTTTTTGTCTTTTATGTTGATTTGTTTATTAAACCATTATTTTTCAAATGGTTCATTATGCTGAGCATTTATTAATCTTGTGTGCAAACAAGTCATATGAAAAACTGGTTTAAGAACCTACAAACTCCTCAGAACTTTTGTACTTGGCATTATTTCAACATGCATTCCCAGATACAGCCTGTGTGTCTTACTACGGTATTTTTGATACTAAAGTTCATTTGGTGATTAAAGATGTTGCTATCTTGGTTCAGGATATGCAGTTGATAATCCAATTCTGTAAATCTAAAGTTGTACAGTTTTTCCAAGCATTGAAATATACCACACTTGCTATTCACCTTTGGTAAATCCGTAATACTTGTGATATGATTCAGGCACCCAGCTAGAAAGCAAGATAAACATATTTATCTTTGTAAAACTAACCACTTTATGGCTATCAAAACAACATAGGATGATAATGGGATAAGCAATAAAATCTGATTAAGTGTAACCTAATCATCTTTTAACTTCCAACATGTATAGTTTCATCTTAATACGAGGGCTATCCACAAAATAGATTACGTTTTCGTCTGTAGCAAGAAGGGGCGGAGCTAGCACATC